>SRSM01000570.1:75000-151225 GCA_019593545.1 Apocynum venetum | reverse complement strand
TACTCTACATGAGGTAAACAATCAGTCCCATGGATTAGATAGATTCTTTAATGATAGCTTCAAGACATGTGCCAAATCTAGTCACTACCTCAGTTTGTCCATACAGTTTGTGGATGCAAGTAGTACTAAACAGCATATTAGTTCCAATTTTGCCCACAAAGCTCCAAAAGTAACGATAAAAACCTTAGCATCTCTATCATCACACCTGGACTCGGGCATTACCTCGCAAACGAACTATCTCTTTGATCTAGAACAATTCACCCAGCAAAACATGTGAAGGAATCATCAGTTTTATGACAGGAATGAAGTGTGCCATTTTAGAAAACCTATCAAACTACCACATATATACTATCAAATCCAAGTCTAGTTCTAGGTAAACCAGAACAAAATCCATTCGAAAATATATCCAAGGTGCTTGACACAGGTAATGGTGGGTATAAAACCATCCGTGGAGCACTTTAGACTTAGCTTGTAAACAGTAAGCAATAGCACAATTACTTAGGAAACATTCTGATCGATATGAGGCCAAAAGAAGTGCTCTGCCAACATCTAAAGTTGGATATGCCAAAGTGTCCATTCAACCCCCTTCATGTGCTTCACGAATCAAAAAGTAATCGATAGAACACTTAGGAACGCAAAAAAGTTGATATCATGCGAAAATAGATACCATTATGCCTATAGAACGTATCAAAACCAGCATTCTCGCATGCATATAAACATTACTAAATCACTATCTTTCTCATACAATTCTTTAATATGCTCAAAGCCTAGCAGTTAGCATCTAAAGTGGTAATAAGTGGCATGCCTTCGACTCAAAGCATCAGCAAACAACATTTTCCTTTCCCTTCTTGTACTTGATGATGTATGAAACGATTCAATGAATTCACTCCATTTAGCATGTCGTTTATTCAACTTATTTTGTCCCTTCAAATACTTCAAGCTCTCATGATCAGTATGGATAACAAATTCCTTAGGAAGAAGATAGTGCTGCCATGTGTCCAATGCTCTTACTAAAGCATACATCCTTTTGTCATAAGTTGGATAGTTCAATGCAGCGCCATTCAGTTTTTCACTAAAATAAGCGATTGGCTTCCTCCTTGCAAAAGGACAGCACAAATACCAACTCCCGAAGCATCACATTCAATTTTCAAAGCGTTATCAAAGTTAGGTAAAGCAAGGAATAGGAGCAGAAGTTAATTTTGCCTTTAACAGTTAAATGCTCTTTCTTGTTCATCCCCCCATTAAATTCGACATTTTTTTTTATAACTTCAGTTAAAGGGGCAGCCAATGCTGAACGAATCCTAAAAATCGTCTATAAAAACTTGCCAAACCATGAAAACTTCTAACTTCCCACCCATTCTTAGGTGTTGGCCAGGTTTCAATAGCCTTTAACCTTTTCATTATTTACTTCAATTCCTGCTGACTAACAACATATCCTAAAAATATAACTTTTAGTGCACACAAAATGAACATTTAGCAAGGCTAGCATACAACTTTTGTTCTCGCAAAGCACAAAAAATGCTTTAACATGCACATATGCTCTCAAGTGACTTGCTATACACAAGTATATCATCAAAGTAGACACAAACAAATTTCCCAATAAAGCTACGTAAACATGGTTCCTTAATCTCATGAAAGTACTAGGTGCATTAGTTAATCCAAAGGCATAACTACCATTCATATAAACCATATTTTGTCTTACTTAAAGCAGTTTTCCATTCATCTCCAATTCTCATACAATTTGATGATAACCAGCCAGTAAATCAATCTTATAGAATATGCAGGCACCCATGGAATTCATCTAACATATCATCTAACCGAGGATAGGTGGCGATACTTTCCCGTAATTTTGTTAATTGCCCGCAATCAACACACATCGCCAAGAACCTTTTTTTAGGCACCAAACAACACGGGTTTACTGCACATGGACTCATACTTTCTTGATCAAACCCTTAGACAACAATTCATCCATTGCCTTTGTACTCTTGGTTCTTCAGGATGCCTTATATAAGCTGGTCGGTTGGAATGGTGTGCTCCAGCAATGAAGTCAATTTGGTGTGTTCAATCCCTCTAAGTGGTGCAAGCCTTCTGGCATAGTTTTCAGCGAAACATTCTTCAAATGCCTGCAAAGTTTGAAAGAACTAGGAAGAGAAGAGAGATCTGGGTTAGAAGAAATAGTTAAATTCGCTCCTTGAATACCAAAAAGAAGCATAGATTGCCTAGATAGATAGGCCTTCGGACCTCACCCTCTCCTTGCATAGAAATTGCCTTTTACCTCTTGTTTAGCCACTATTTGCACAACTATTCCTCTCCTTTTGCATGATGCCCTCTCAAGATTCTTTTCCTCATGGCCATCCCTCTTGTTCTCCTCTCCTTTTTCCCTCTTTCTTTTCTCACGCCTCTCATGGCTTTTCTAACAGCTCTTCCTTTTGCTCGTGCATCTGTTTTTTTTTTTGATGCACTCTCACATTCACTCAATATTTTCTGATCTTCAAACACCTCTTTAGGTGACATGGGCAGCAACTTAATAGGTCGTCCATCCATCACAAAAGAAATCGATTAGTGAAGCCATCATGCATAACTCCTATCATCTGCCAGGTCGTCCCAATAATATATGAGTAGCATGCATGGGAACAACCTTACCTTCAAACAGATCAAAACCCGATCAGAATAAGTCCAATTGAGAAAGATACTCAATGATTGCCTTGTAACTAAGATCTCCAGTATTGTTTAGCCTGCAATCTTAGGATTAGGGTGTTTAGTTGTTTCATCCCAATTATCAACTAAACTAGCATTAACAACATTAGTACAACTACCCCCATCAATGATCATGCTACCCAGTTTATCATGTATGAAGATCTAGTATGAAATATGTTTCACGTTGTACCTCATCCTCTTTGGATTGGAATGCTTATGCTCGTCTTGTGACCAAGCTGAAAACTGATCCTTCAGGGGCTGTTTCTCCATCATCTGCTTCCTCTGAATCTTCTGATAATGTGGCATGTCACCTGTAGTCCAAATTATCTCCCTCATCTTCACTCACCACTTCTCCATTTCGTATAACCATCACCTTTACAGTAGGACATTGGGCTTGCATAGGTCCCATATACCAAGCATCTAAGCACTTCAGTAGATCTCTCAAGAACCCTAGATTTATCATCCTTAGGTTGTATTTTTGTTGTAGAAAATCTTTACTTTATTTGCACTTCAAATCTGTCCTTGCTTGAATTTGAATCCTCACTTTGTGGCCCTTCCAATTCGACTTCCATGAAGAAGTAGAAGTCCAAACCAGATGTTGTTCTCATCTTTAATGCGTCTCAATAATTGGCCATGTGTACCATCTTCCTACCAAAATCAACATAATGATGCCCCCAATTCAAACCAGGTTAGTCAATGCACGATTTAAACCAGCCAGAAAGAAAATCGTGCCATAGTAGCCTCCTTGCCTCCTTCAACCTTGGCTCGAATCATGGCCATCTCCATCTCTTGATGATACTCTTCAACGCTCTGCTATCCTTGGTTCATATCTGTAAAAGAGGTACAACTCTCTATAATAATGTTGTGGTACAATCTCCTCCTCATAATGTTTCATCTCAAACCATGAAGAGATTGAAACCTTCTCCACTCCTACGCCTAGAAGTTGAGAAGCTGTCCCACCACAATTGCAGACATAATCAGTAAAACCTACAACAGCCAATTTTACCTTCTTCTCTTCGGTTGGAGTTTATGACATTCAAACACACGTTCAACCTTCTTTTCCAATTAAATATGCTTCTGGATTGCTCTTGCCTTGGAAAGATGGAAGCGTCATCTGATTGACCCCAAGTTCCATCTTTAGATTTTTCTTTTTCCGTGTAGAAATTGTAGAATCTACGTCAATTCATCTTCTAATTCATCCATGAGATTTCGTTTTGTTCCTCCAGATTGAGCACGACTTGAAGTGCCTTGCTCAATCTCCCAATCTTTCTTTCAATTCTGGTTGTCACTAGCAAGATCTTCGTGTTGTGACAACATCTTTTGCTCATTCTTGTATTGCCTCTAAGGAAGCTATCTTGATTCCATGAGTAAAAAAAAAACCTGCATAAAAAAATGTTAGAAAGGAAAATCCTAAACTAACTCTCCCCACGTGTTTCACTCGACTGTTTTTGAATCCTCTATTGATCTCACCAAATTGACCACACAACAGCCTCTCTTTGAAGTTCTTATTTGAAGATAAGCCTTTACAAATCACTAAGAAGAGTTCTAGTCTTTGATAACCAAAACTCAAACGAAAAGAATGGATCTTTGGTGAAAAGAATGAATCTGTAACCCTTTTTTTTTTTTTTTTTTTTGCCCCAAACTTGGATCAACAACAAGAACGAATCTTGATTTTTTTTTCTGAAACTTGAAATCAACTTTCTCAATCTTTTTTTTTTTTTTTTCGTTTTTTTTTCAAATGAAACAAAAGGAAAGAACGGTTATAGAACACCTGTTTCCAGCAACCTGGCTCTGATACAAACTGTGATACGATCCTTGCTTATCTATCAAACAAGACCGTAACAACTCTGATACTATTACAAAGATCACGAATTAGGACCTTTAGTTATCAAACAACTAAGAACCCTAATTATAAGTGGCGAAATCTTAGAGATTTCAAAGCAAAGCTCTCACAAGAACTTTAAGAGAAAACTCAAAATTGTATTCAACTCATTATCATCTGAATTGTTCCAATTACATATAGAGAAAAAAGAGTTCAAATCCTTTGTTTGCTTAGGACTCACTTATTTAAAAGGAACCAAATTACTAAGATATCAAATCTACCCAGATTTTTCTTATTCAAAAAGGAAAACAAATAAAACCAATAAATCAATAGGTACCCTCTCCAATCTGCCAGATTTCCAATTCTTATAGAAAACAATAAAACCTTAAATCCTTATGGGCTGGGACGAAATTCTTAAGTTTGGTGGGCTTGTAATTGGACTTTCTTCTCTTTGTATCAAATCTAATTAAATTCACAGTCTTGGACAGCCCATGCAATTTCCCTATGAGCAGATTGATCCAAATAAACAAATAAGCCCATTGAGTGCATCTTTTTTCATCTGTTTAGCTCTAGCTCTTGTAATTGGACCTCCATCTGCTCAAAGGATCCAGCTTCTTCTTATTTGTGCTTGAACTCGAATTTCCATTAATGACATCTCTATGTCCGCATCACTCCCCCTTTCCTCAAAAGGCTTCGCCCTCGAATCATCACCTGCATAATCAAAGGAAGTAAATCAGAAACATTAAAGTAAGACTAACATTATACTCACCAGGAAGAGCTAATTTGTAAGCATTGTCATTGATCCTTGCAACAACTTGAAAAGGACCATCTCCTTGATTGGAAGCTTTGAATGCATTTGCTTAGGAAACCTTTCTTGCGTAAATGCAAACCATACCCCAATCACCAGGCTCAAATTCACTTTCTTTCTTCCATGATTTCTTTGAGTCATCACTTGTGATTTCTTTCTCAATATTTGCTTGACGGTTCAATGAAATTCTTCTCAAAATCTGCCGTTTTTAGCTCCACAAAATTAACTGTTAACCAAAGGTAAGGAGAAATCTAATGGGTTAAAGGATTAAAACCATAAAAATCTCCAAAAGGTGAATAATGAGTAGAGGAATGCACACTCCTATTATATGCAAACTCTACATGAGGTTAAAAATCATCCCATGATTCAGATTCTTTTTAATGATAGCTCTCAATAATTGTCCCCAAGTTCTATTCACTACCTCAGTTTGTCCATCAGTTTGTGGATGACAAGTAGTACTAAACAGCAATTAGTCCCAATTTTGCCCCACAAAGTTCCAAAAGTAAGATAAAATTTAGCATCTCTATCACTCACAATGGATTAGGCATACCAATGCAAACGAACTATTTCTTAAAGAACAATTCAGCAACATGTGAAGCATCATCAGTTTATGACATGGAATGAAGTGTGCCATTTTAGAAAACCTATCAACTACACACATATATCTATCAAATCCACGTCTAGTTCTAGGTAAACCAAGAACAAAATCCATAGAAAACATCTATCCAAGGTGCATGTGACACAGGTAATGGGGTGTATAAAACCATGTGGATGCACTTTAGACTAGCTTGTAAACATGTAATGCAATTAGCACAATACTTAGAACACTGATCGCATATGAGGCCAAAAAGAAGTGCTCCTGCAAAACTCTAAAGTCTTGATATGCCAAATGTCCCATTAAACCCCCTTCATGTGCTTCACGAATCAAAGAATCGCATAGAACACTTAGGAACGCAAAGTTGTCTCATGCGAAATAGATAACATATGCCTATAGAACTTATCAAAACCAGCATTCTCGCATGCATTATAAACATTACTAAAATCACTATCTTTCTCATACATTCTTTAATATGCTCAAAGCCTAGCAAATTTAGCATCTAAAGTGGTAATAAGTGCATGCCTTCGACTCAAAGCATCAGCAACAAAACATTTTCCTTTCCCTTCTTGTACTTGATGATGTATGGAAACGATTCAATGAATTCACTCCATTTAGCATGTCGTTTATTCAACTTATTTGTCCCTTCAAATACTTCAAGCTCTCATGATCAGTATGGATAACAAATTCCTTAGAAGAAGATAGTGCTGCCATGTGTCCCAATGCTCTTACTAAAGCATACATCTCTTGTCATAAGTTGGATATTTCAATGCAGCGCCATTCAGTTTTTCACTAAAAATAAGCGATGGCTTCCTCCTTGCAAAAGGACAGCACCAATACCAAATCCCGAAGCATCACATTCAATTTCAAAAGCGTTATCTCAAAGTTAGGTAAAGCAAGAATAGGAGCAGAAGTTAATTTGCCTTTAAACATGTTAAATGCTCTTTCGTTCATCCCCCATTAAATTCGACATTTTTTTTTATAACTTCAGTTAAACGCGGGGCAGCAATGCTCGAAAAATCCTTAACAAATCGTCTATAAAACTTGCCAAACCATGAAACTTCTAACTTCCCCCACATTATAGGTGTGCAGGTTCAATAGCTTTAACCTTTTCATTATCTACTTCAATTCCATGCTGACTAACAAACATATCCTAAAAATATAATTAGGCAACAAAATGAACATTTAGCAGCTTAGCATACAACTTTTGTTCTCGCAAAGCACAAAAAATAGCTTTTAACATGCACAATATGCTCATCAAGTGACTTGCCTATACACAAGTATATCATCAAAGTAGGACAACAACAACTTTCCAATAAAGCTACGTAAAACATGGTCCTTAATCTCATGAAAGTACTAGGTGCATTAGTTAATCCAAAAGGCATAACTAACCATTCATATAAACCATATTTTGTCTTAAAAGCAGTTTTCATTCATCTCCAATTCTCATACGATTGATGAGAACCAGACATTAAATCAATCTAGAGAATATGCAGGCACCAGGTCAATCATCTAACATATCATTCTAAACGAGGAAGGGTGGCGATACTTTACCGTAATTTTGTTAATTGCTCGACAATCAACACACATTCGCCAAGAACCACTTTTTTAGGCACAACAACACGGGTACTGCACATGGACTCATACTTTCTTGATCAACCCTTAGACAACAATTCATCCACTTGCCTTTGTAACTCCTTGGTTTCTTCAGGATTGGCTTCTATAAGCTGGTCGGTTTGGAATTTGTGCTCCAGCAATGAAGTCAATTTGGTGTTCAATCCCTCTAAGTGGTGGCAAGCCTTCTGGCATAGTTTCAGGAAACAATTCTTCAAATTCCTGCAACAAAGTTTGAAAGAACTAGGAAGAGAGAGAGATAGGGGTTAGAAGAAGAAATAGTTAATTCGCTCCTTGAATACCAAAGAAGCCATAGATTGCCTAGATAGATAGGCCTTTGGACCTCACCCTCTCTTGATGAATGCCTTTTACCTCTTGTTTAGCCACTCTTTGCACACTATTCTCTTCTTGCATGGGCCCTCTCAAGATTCTTTTCCTCATGGCACATCCCCTCTGTTTCCTCTCTTTTTCCTCTCTTTTCTCACGCCTCTCATGGCTTTTTACCACAGCCCTTTTGCTCGTGCATCTTTTTTTTTTTGTGCACCTCACATTCACTCAATATTTTCTGATCTTCAAACACCTCTTTAGGTGACATGGGCAGAACTAATAGGTAGTCCATCCATCACAAAAGAATATCGATTAGTGAAGCCATCATGCTAACTCGCCTATCATACTGCAAGGTCGTCCCAATAATATATGAGTAGCATGCATGGAACAACATCACAAAAACCCGATCAGAATAAAGTCCAATTGAGAAGATATCAATGATTGCCTTGTAACCCTAAGATCTCCAGTATTGTTTAGCCATTGCAATCTATAGGGATAGGGTGTTTAGTTGTTTTCAATCCCCAATTTATCACTACTAACCTAGCATTAACAACATTAGTACAACTACCCCCATCAATGATCATGCTACAACAGTTTATCATGTATGAAGCATCTAGTATGAAATATGTTTTCACGTTGTACCTCATCCTCTTTGGATTGGATGATTAGTGCTCGTCTTGTGACCAAGTGAAAAAACTGATCCTTCAGGGGCTGTTTCTCATCATCTGCTTCTCTTGAATCTTTGCTAATAGTGGCATGTCACTGTAGTCAAAATTATCTCCCTCATCTTCACTCCAACACTTCTCCATTTCGTAAACCATCACCTTTAGCAGTAGGACATGTGGCTTGCCTATGTCCATATCCAAGCATCTAAAGCACTTCAGATCTCTCAAGGAACCCTTAGATTTATCATCCTTAGGTTGTATTTTGTTGTAGAACATCTTTACTTTTATTTGCTTCAAATCTGTCCTTGCTGAATTGAATCTCCACCTTTGGTTGCCCTTCCAATTCGACTTCCATGAAGAAGTAGAAGTCAAACCAGATTTGTTCCTCATCTTTAATTGCTTCTCAACCTTAATTGCCATGTGTACCCAATCCTCAAAATCAACATAATGATGCAATTCAACCAGGTTAGCAATGTCACGATTTAAACCAGAAAGAAATCGTTGCCATAGTAGCCTCCTTGTCACTCCTCAACATTGGCCTCGAATCATGGCCATCTCCATCTCTGATGATACTCTTCAACGCTCTTTGATCCTTGGTCATCTCTGTAAAAGATTGTACAAACTCTCTATAATAATGTTGGGTACAAATCTCCTCCTCATATTGTTTCATCTCAACCATGAAGAGATTTGAAACCTTCTCCCACCCTACGCCTGAAGTTGAGAGCTGATCCCACCACACACTTGCATATCAGTAAAACCTACAACAGCCAATTACCTTCTTCTCTTCGGTTAGTATGACATTCAAACACACGTTCAACCTTCTTTCCCAATCTAAATATGCTTCTGGATTGTCTGCCTGGAAAGATGGAATCGTCATCTTGATTGACCCCAATGTTCCATCTTTAGATTTTCTTGTTGAAACGTGTAGAATCTACGTCAAATTCATCTTCTCATATCCATGAGATTTCGTTGGTTCCTCCAGATGAGCACGACTGAAGTGCCTTGCTCAATTCTCCCCAATCTTTCTTTCAATTTCTGGTTGTCACTAGCAAGCTTCTTGTTGTGACAACATCTTTTGCATCATTCCTGTATTGCCCCTTAAGGTAAGTCTATCTTTTGATTACATGATGTAAAAAAACCTGCAATAAAAAATGTTAGAAAAGGAAAATCCTAACTAACTCTCCCTCACGTGTTTCACTCGACTTTTTGAATCCCTCTATTGATCTCACCAAAATTGACCACACAACAGCCTCTCTTGAAGTTCTTATTGAGCTAAGCCTTTACAAATCACTAAGAATGAGTTCTTAGTCTTTGATACCAAAACTCAAACGAAAAGAATGGATCTTTGGTGAAAAGAATGAATCTGTAACCCT
Organism: Apocynum venetum; assembly: GCA_019593545.1. Taxonomy (NCBI): domain Eukaryota; kingdom Viridiplantae; phylum Streptophyta; class Magnoliopsida; order Gentianales; family Apocynaceae; genus Apocynum; species Apocynum venetum. Next base: position 141,324 of record SRSM01000570.1, on the reverse strand, counting down.
TTTTTTTTTTTTTTTTTTGCCCCAAACTTGGACTCAAACAACAAGAACGAATCTTTGATTTTTTTTCTGAAACTTGAAATCAACTTCTCAACTCTTTTTTTTTTTCGTTTTTTTTTCCAAACTGAAACAAAAGGATAGAAGGTTATAGAACAACCTGTTTCCCGCAACCTAGGCTCTGATCCAAACTGATACGATCCTTGCTTATCTATCAAACAAGACCCGTAACAAACTCTTGATACTATACCAAAGATCACGAATTAGGACCTTTAGTTATCAAACAACTAGAACCCTAATTATAAGTGGCGAAATTCTTAGAGATATTTTCAAGCAAGCTCTCACAAGAAACTTTAAGAGAAAACTCAAATTGTATTCAAATCATTATCATCTGATTGTTCCAATTACATATATAGAAGAAAGAGTTCAAATCCTTGTTGATTAGGAACTCTACTTATTTAAAAAGGAAACCAAATCTACTAAGATATCAAATTACCCAGATTCCTTATTCAAAAAGGAAACAAATAAAACAATAAATCTAATAGGTACCAAATCTGCCAAGATTCCAAATTCTTATAGAAAACAATAAACCTTAAAATCCTTATGGGATGGACGAATTCTTAAGTTTGGTGGGCTTGTAATTGGACTTTCTTCTCTTTTGTATCCAAATCTAATTAAATTCACAAGTCTTGGACACCCATGCCAAATTTCCCTCTGGCAGATTGATCCAAGAAAACAAAATAAGCCATTGAGTGCATCTTTCATCTGTTTAGCTCTAGCTCTTGTAATTGACCTCCATCATAGATCAAAGGATCCAGCTTCTTCTTATTTGTGCTTGAACTCGAATTTCATTACTGACATCTCTATGCTCCGCATCACTCCCCCTTTCCTCAAAAGGATTCGCCCTACGAATCATCCCTGCATAATCGAAAGGAAGTAAATCAGAAACATTAAAAGTAGCACTAACATTATACTCACCAGGAAGAGCTATTTGTAAGCATTGTCATTGATCCTTGCAACAACTTGAAAAGGACCATCTCCTCTTGATTGAAGCTTTGAATGCCTTGCTTAGGAAACCTTTCCTTGCGTAAATGCAACCATACCCAATCACCAGGCTCAAATATCACTTTCCTTCTTCCATGATTTCTTTGAGTCATCACTTGCTGATTTCTTTTCTCAATATTTTGCTTGACTGTTTCATGAATTTTTCTCACCTATTCTGCCTTTTTAGCTCCATCAAAATTAACTTGTTCATCCAAGGTAAAGGAGATAAATCTAATGGTGTTAAAGGATTAAAACCATAAACAATCTCAAAAGGTGAATAATGAGGAGGAATGCACACTCCTATTATACAACTCTACATGAGGTAAACAATCATCCCATGATTTCAAATTCTTTTTAATGATAGCTCTCAATAATTGTCCCAAATTCTATTAACTACCTCAGTTTGTCCATCAGTTTGTGGATGACAAGTAGTACTAAACAGCAATTTAGTTTCCAATTTGCCCACAAAGTTTTCCAAAAGTAGATAAAAATTTAGCATCTCTATCACTCACAATGGACTTAGGCATACCATGCAAACGAACTATTTCTTTAAAGAACAATTCAGCAACATGTGAAGCATCATCAGTTTTATGACATGGAATGAAGTGTGCCATTTTAGAAAACCTATCAACCACCATATATACTATCAAATCCACGTCTATTCTAGGTAAACCAAGAACAAAATCCATAGAAACATCTATCCAAGGTGCATGTGACACAGGTATGGTTGTATAAAACATGTGGATGCACTTTAGACTTAGCTTGTAAACATGTAATGCAATTAGCACAATACTTAGAAACATCTGATCGCATATGAGGCCAAAAGAAGTGCTCCTGCAAAACATCTAAAGTCTTGGATATGCCAAAGTGTCCCATTAACCCCCTTCATGTGCTTCACGAATCAAAGTAATCGCATAGAACACTTAGAACGCAAAGTTGTTTCATGCGAAATAGATAACCATTATGCCTATAGACTTATCAAAACCAGCATTCTCGCATGCATTATACATTACTAAAATCACTATCTTTCTCATACAATTCTTTAATATGCTCAAAGCCTAGCAATTTAGCATCTAAAGTGGTAATAAGTGCATGCCTTCGACTCAAAGCATCAGCAACAACATTTCCTTTCCCTTCTTGTACTTGATGATGTATGGAAAGATTCAATGAATTCACTCCATTTAGCATGTCGTTATTCAACTTATTTTGTCCCTTCAAATACTTCAAGCTCTCATGATCAGTATGGATAACAAATTCCTTAGGAAAGATAGTGCTGCCATGTGTCCAATGCTCTTACTAAAGCATACATCTCTTTGTCATAAGTTGGATATTTCAATGCAGCGCCATTCAGCTTTCACTAAAATAGCGATTGGCTTTCCTCCTTGCAAAAGGACAGCACCAATACCAACTCCCGAAGCATCACATTCAATTTCAAAAGCGTTATCAAGTTAGGTAAGCAAGAATAAGCAGAAGTTAATTTTGCCTTTACATGTTAAATGCTCTTTCTTGTTCATCCCCCCATTTAAATTCGACATTTTTTTTTATAACTTCAGTTAAAGGGGCAGCAAGCTCGAAAAATCCTTAACAAATCGTCTATAAAAACTTGCCAAACCATGAAAACTTCTAACTTCCCCCACATTCTTAGGTTTGGCCAGGTTTCAATAGCTTTAACCTTTTCATTATCTACTTAAATTCCATGCTGACTAACAACATATCCTAAAAATATACTTTAGGCACACAAAATGAACATTTAGCAAGCTTAGCATACAACTTTTGTTCTCGCAAAGCACAAAAATAGCTTTACATGCACAATATGCTCATCAAGTGACTTGCTATACACAAGTATATCATCAAAGTAGACAACAACAAATTCCCAATAAAGCTACGTAAAACATGGTTCATTAATCTCATGAAAGTACTAGGTGCATTAGTTAATCCAAAAGGCATAACTAACCATTCATATAAACCATATTTTGTCTTAAAAGCAGTTTTCCATTCATCTCCAATTCTCATACGAATTTGATGATAACCACCATTAAATCAATCTTAGAAATATGCAGGCACCATGTAATTCATCTAACATATCATCTAAACGAGGAATAGGGTGCCGATACTTTACCGTAATTTTTTAATTGCTCGACAATCACACACATTCGCCAAGAACCATCTTTTTTAAGGCACCAACACACGGGTACTGCACATGGACTCTACTTTCTTGATCAACCCTTAGACAACATTCATCCACTTGCCTTGTAACTCCTTGGTTTCTTCAGATTGCTTCTATAAGCTGGTCGGTTTGGAATTTGTGCTCCAGCAATGAAGTCAATTTGGTGTTCAATCCCTCTAAGTGGTGGCAAGCCTTCTGGCATAGTTTCAGAAACAATTCTTCAATTCCTGCAACAAAGTTTGAAAAGAACTAGAAGAGAAGAGAGATCTGGGTTAGAAGAAATAGTCAAATTCGCTCCTTTGAATACCAAAGAAGCATAAATTGCCTAGATAGATAGGCCTTTCGGACCTCACCTCTCTTGCATAGAACTGCCTTTACCTCTTGTTTAGCCACTCTTTGCACACTATTCTCTCCTTTTGCATGTGCCCTCTCAAGATTCTTTTCTCATGCACATCCCCTCTGTTTCCTCTCCTTTTTCCCTCTCTTTTTCTCACACCTCTCATGGCTTTTTCTCACAGCTCTCCTTTTGCTCGTGCATCTTTTTTTTTTTTTTGTGCACTCTCACATTCACTCAATATTTTCTGATCTTCAAACACCTCTTTAGGTGACATGGGCAGCAACTTAATAGGTCGTCCATCCATCACAAAAGAATATCGATTAGTGAAGCCATCATGCATAACTCGCCTATCATACTGCCAAGGTCGTCCCAATAATATATGAGTAGCATGCATGGGAACAACATCACATAAAACCCGATCAGAATAACGTCCAATTGAGAAAGATATCAATGATTGCCTTGTAACCCTAAGATCTCCAGTATTGTTTAGCCATTGCAATCTATAGGGATTAGGGTGTTTAGTTGTTTTCAATCCCAATTTATCAACTAAACTAGCATTAACAACATTAGTACAACTACCCCCCATCAATGATCATGCTACACAGTTTATCATGTATGAAGCATCTAGTATGAAATATGTTTTCACGTTGTACCTCATCCTCTTTGGATTGGATGCTTAGTGCTCGTCTTGTGACCAAGTTGAAAACTGATCCTTGAGGGGCTGTTTTCTCCAGATTGAGCACGACTTGAAGTGCCTTGCTCAATTCTCCCCAATATTTCTTTCAATTTCTGGTTGTCACTAGCAAGATCTTCTTGTTGTGACAACATCTTTTGCATCATTCCTTGTATTGCCTCTAAGGTAAGTCTATCTTTTGATTCCATGATGTAAAAAACCCTGCAATAAAAATGTTAGAAAAGGAAAATCCTAAACTAATTCTCCCTCACGTGTTTCACTCGACTGTTTTTGAATCCCTCTATTGATCTCACCAAATTTGACCACACAACAGCCTCTCTTTGAAGTTCTTATTTGAGCTAAGCCTTTACAAATCACTAAGAATGAGTTCTTAGTCTTTGATAACCAAAACTCAAACGAAAAGAATGGATCTTTGGTGAAAAGAATGAATCTGTAACCCTTTTTTTTTTTTTTTTTGCCCCAAACTTGGACTCAAACAACAAGAACGAATCTTTGATCTTTTTTTTCTGAAACTTGAAATCAACTTTCTCAATCTTTTTTTTTTTTTTTTTTTTTTTTTTTTTTTTCCGAACTGAAACAAAAGGATAAGAAGGTTATAGAACAACCTGTTTCCCGCAACCTAGGCTCTGATACCAAACTGATACGATCCTTGCTTATCTATCAAACAAGACCCGTAACAAACTCTTGATACTATTACCAAAGATCACGAATTAGGAGCCTTTAGTTATCAAACAACTAAGAACCCTAATTATAAGTGGCGAAATTCTTAGAGAATTTCAAAGCAAAGCTCTCACAAGAACTTTTAAGAGAAAACTCAAAATTGTATTCAATCATTATCATCTGAATTTGTTCCAATTACATATATAGAAGAAAGAGTTCAAATCCTTGTTTGATTAGGAACTCTACTTATTTAAAAAGGAAACCAAATCTACTAAGATATCAAATCTACCCAGATTTCCTTATTCAAAAGGAAAACAAATAAAACAATAAATCTAATAGGTACCAAATCTGCCAAGATTTCCAAATTCTTATAGAAAACAAATAAACCCTAAAATCCTTATGGGCTGGACGAAATTCTTAAGTTTGGTGGGCTTGTAATTGGACTTTCTTCTCTTTTGTATCAAATCTAATTAAATTCACAAGTCTTGGACAGCCCATGCAATTTCCCTCTTGAGCAGATTGATCCAAATAACACAAAATAAGCCCATTGAGTGCATCTTTCATCTGTTTAGCTCTAGCTCTTGTAATTGGACCTCCATCATAGCTCAAAGGATCCAGCTTCTTCTTATTTGTGCTTGAACTCGAATTTCCATTAATGACATCTCCTATGCTCCGCATCACTCCCCCTTTCCTCAAAAGGATTCGCCCTCGAATCATCACCTGCATAATCGAAAGGAAGTAAATCAGAAACATTAAAAGTAGCACTAACATTATACTCACCAGGAAGAGCTAATTTGTAAGCATTGTCATTGATCCTTGCAACAACTTGAAAAGGACCATCTCCTCTTGATTGAAGCTTTGAATGCCTTTGCTTAGGAAACCTTTCCTTGCGTAAATGCAACCATACCCAATCACCAGGCTCAAATATCACTTTCTTTCTTCCATGATTTCTTTGAGTCATCACTTGCTGATTTCTTTTCTCAATATTTTGCTTGACTGTTTCATGAATTTTTCTCACATATTCTGCCTTTTTAGCTCCATCAAAATTAACTTGTTCATCCAAAGGTAAAGGAGATAAATCTAATGGTGTTAAAGGATTAAAACCATAAACAATCTCAAAAGGTGAATAATGAGTAGAGGAATGCACACTCCTATTATATGCAAACTCTACATGAGGTAAACAATCATCCCATGATTTCAGATTCTTTTTAATGATAGCTCTCAATAATTGTCCCAAAGTTCTATTCACTACCTCAGTTTGTCCATCAGTTTGTGGATGACAAGTAGTACTAAACAGCAATTTAGTTCCCAATTTTGCCCACAAAGTTTTCCAAAAGTAAGATAAAAATTTAGCATCTCTATCACTCACAATGGACTTAGGCATACCATGCAAACGAACTATTTCTTTAAAGAACAATTCAGCAACATGTGAAGCATCATCAGTTTTATGACATGGAATGAAGTGTGCCATTTTAGAAAACCTATCAACTACCACATATATACTATCAAATCCACGTCTAGTTCTAGGTAAACCAAGAACAAAATCCATAGAAACATCTATCCAAGGTGCATGTGACACAGGTAATGGTGTGTATAAACCATGTGGATGCACTTTAGACTTAGCTTGTAAACATGTAATGCAATTAGCACAATACTTAGAAACATCTGATCGCATATGAGGCCAAAAGAAGTGCTCCTGCAAAACATCTAAAGTCTTGGATATGCCAAAGTGTCCCATTAAACCCCCTTCATGTGCTTCACGAATCAAAAGTAATCGCATAGAACACTTAGGAACGCAAAGTTGTCTCATGCGAAATAGATAACCATTATGCCTATAGAACTTATCAAAACCAGCATTCTCGCATGCATTATAAACATTACTAAAATCACTATCTTTCTCATACAATTCTTTAATATGCTCAAAGCCTAGCAATTTAGCATCTAAAGTGGTAATAAGTGCATGCCTTCGACTCAAAGCATCAGCAACAACATTTTCCTTTCCCTTCTTGTACTTGATGATGTATGGAAACGATTCAATGAATTCACTCCATTTAGCATGTCGTTTATTCAACTTATTTTGTCCCTTCAAATACTTCAAGCTCTCATGATCAGTATGGATAACAAATTCCTTAGGAAGAAGATAGTGCTGCCATGTGTCCAATGCTCTTACTAAAGCATACATCTCTTTGTCATAAGTTGGATATTTCAATGCAGCGCCATTCAGTTTTTCACTAAAATAAGCGATTGGCTTTCCTCCTTGCAAAAGGACAGCACCAATACCAACTCCCGAAGCATCACATTCAATTTCAAAAGCGTTATCAAAGTTAGGTAAAGCAAGAATAGGAGCAGAAGTTAATTTTGCCTTTAACATGTTAAATGCTCTTTCTTGTTCATCCCCCCATTTAAATTCGACATTTTTTTTTATAACTTCAGTTAAAGGGGCAGCAATGCTCGAAAAATCCTTAACAAATCGTCTATAAAAACTTGCCAAACCATGAAAACTTCTAACTTCCCCCACATTCTTAGGTGTTGGCCAGGTTTCAATAGCTTTAACCTTTTCATTATCTACTTCAATTCCATGCTGACTAACAACATATCCTAAAAATATAACTTTAGGCACACAAAATGAACATTTAGCAAGCTTAGCATACAACTTTTGTTCTCGCAAAGCACAAAAAATAGCTTTAACATGCACAATATGCTCATCAAGTGACTTGCTATACACAAGTATATCATCAAAGTAGACAACAACAAATTTCCCAATAAAGCTACGTAAAACATGGTTCATTAATCTCATGAAAGTACTAGGTGCATTAGTTAATCCAAAAGGCATAACTAACCATTCATATAAACCATATTTTGTCTTAAAAGCAGTTTTCCATTCATCTCCAATTCTCATACGAATTTGATGATAACCAGCCATTAAATCAATCTTAGAGAATATGCAGGCACCATGTAATTCATCTAACATATCATCTAAACGAGGAATAGGGTGGCGATACTTTACCGTAATTTTGTTAATTGCTCGACAATCAACACACATTCGCCAAGAACCATCTTTTTTAGGCACCAACAACACGGGTACTGCACATGGACTCATACTTTCTTTGATCAAACCCTTAGACAACAATTCATCCACTTGCCTTTGTAACTCCTTGGTTTCTTCAGGATTGCTTCTATAAGCTGGTCGGTTTGGAATTTGTGCTCCAGCAATGAAGTCAATTTGGTGTTCAATCCCTCTAAGTGGTGGCAAGCCTTCTGGCATAGTTTCAGGAAACAATTCTTCAAATTCCTGCAACAAAGTTTGAAAAGAACTAGGAAGAGAAGAGAGATCTGGGTTAGAAGAAATAGTTAAATTCGCTCCTTTGAATACCAAAAGAAGCATAGATTGCCTAGATAGATAGGCCTTTCGGACCTCACCCTCTCTTGCATAGAAATTGCCTTTTACCTCTTGTTTAGCCACTCTTTGCACACTATTCTCTCCTTTTGCATGTGCCCTCTCAAGATTCTTTTCCTCATGGCACATCCCCTCTGTTTCCTCTCCTTTTTCCTCTCTTTTCTCACGCCTCTCATGGCTTTTCTCACAGCTCTCCTTTTGCTCGTGCATCTTCTTTTTTTTTTGTGCACTCTCACATTCACTCAATATTTTCTGATCTTCAAACACCTCTTTAGGTGACATGGGCAGCAACTTAATAGGTCGTCCATCCATCACAAAAGAATATCGATTAGTGAAGCCATCATGCATAACTCGCCTATCATACTGCCAAGGTCGTCCCAATAATATATGAGTAGCATGCATGGGAACAACATCACATAAAACCCGATCAGAATAACGTCCAATTGAGAAAGATATCAATGATTGCCTTGTAACCCTAAGATCTCCAGTATTGTTTAGCCATTGCAATCTATAGGGATTAGGGTGTTTAGTTGTTTTCAATCCCAATTTATCAACTAAACTAGCATTAACAACATTAGTACAACTACCCCCATCAATGATCATGCTACACAGTTTATCATGTATGAAGCATCTAGTATGAAATATGTTTTCACGTTGTACCTCATCCTCTTTGGATTGGATGCTTAGTGCTCGTCTTGTGACCAAGCTGAAAACTGATCCTTCAGGGGCTGTTTCTCCATCATCTGCTTCCTCTGAATCTTCTGCTAATAGTGGCATGTCACTGTAGTCAAAATTATCTCCCTCATCTTCACTCACCACTTCTCCATTTCGTATAACCATCACCTTTACAGTAGGACATTGGGCTTGCCTATGTCCATATCCCAAGCATCTAAAGCACTTCAGATCTCTCAAGGAACCCTTAGATTTATCATCCTTAGGTTGTATTTTTGTTGTAGAAACATCTTTACTTTTATTTGCTTCAAATCTGTCCTTGCTTGAATTTGAATCTCCACCTTTGTTTCCCTTCCAATTCGACTTCCATGAAGAAGTAGAAGTCAAACCAGATTTGTTCCTCATCTTTAATTGCTTCTCAACCTTAATTGCCATGTGTACCATATCCTCAAAATCAACATAATGATGCAATTCAACCAGGTTAGCAATGTCACGATTTAAACCAGAAAGAAATCGCGCCATAGTAGCCTCCTTGTCCTCCTCAACATTGGCTCGAATCATGGCCATCTCCATCTCTTGATGATACTCTTCAACGCTCTTTGATCCTTGGTTCAATCTCTGTAAAAGATTGTACAACTCTCTATAATAATGTTGTGGTACAAATCTCCTCCTCATAATTGTTTTCATCTCAAACCATGAAGAGATTGAACCTTCTCCACTCCTACGCCTAGAAGTTGAGAGCTGATCCCACCACACACTTGCATAATCAGTAAAACCTACAACAGCCAATTTTACCTTCTTCTCTTCGGTGTAGTTATGACATTCAAACACACGTTCAACCTTCTTTTCCCAATCTAAATATGCTTCTGGATTGCTCTTGCCTTGGAAAGATGGAATCGTCATCTTGATTGACCCCAAGTTCCCATCTTTAGATTTTTCTTTGTTGAAACGTGTAGAATCTACGTCAAATTCATCTTCTAATTCATCCATGAGATTTCGTTTTGTTCCTCCAGATTGAGCACGACTTGAAGTGCCTTGCTCAATTCTCCCCAATCTTTCTTTCAATTTCTGGTTGTCACTAGCAAGATCTTCTTGTTGTGACAACATCTTTTGCATCATTCCTTGTATTGCCTCTAAGGTAAGTCCATCTTTTGATTCCATGATGTAAAAAACCTGCAATAAAAATGTTAGAAAAGGAAAATCCTAAACTAACTCTCCCTCACGTGTTTCACTCGACTGTTTTTGAATCCCTCTATTGATCTCACCAAATTTGACCACACAACAGCCTCTCTTTGAAGTTCTTATTTGAGCTAAGCCTTTACAAATCACTAAGAATGAGTTCTTAGTCTTTGATAACCAAAACTCAAACGAAAAGAATGGATCTTTGGTGAAAAGAATGAATCTGTAACCCTTTTTTTTTTTTTTTGCCCCAAACTTGGACTCAAACAACAAGAACGAATCTTTGATTTTTTTTTCTGAAACTTGAAATCAACTTTCTCAATCTTTTTTTTTTTTTCGTTTTTTTTTCCAAACTGAAACAAAAGGATAAGAAGGTTATAGAACAACCTGTTTCCCGCAACCTAGGCTCTGATACCAAACTGATACGATCCTTGCTTATCTATCAAACAAGACCCGTAACAAACTCTTGATACTATTACCAAAGATCACGAATTAGGAGCCTTTAGTTATCAAACAACTAAGAACCCTAATTATAAGTGGCGAAATTCTTAGAGAATTTCAAAGCAAAGCTCTCACAAGAACTTTTAAGAGAAAACTCAAAATTGTATTCAATCATTATCATCTGAATTGTTCCAATTACATATATAGAAGAAAGAGTTCAAATCCTTGTTTGATTAGGAACTCTACTTATTTAAAAAGGAAACCAAATCTACTAAGATATCAAATCTACCCAGATTTCCTTATTCAAAAAGGAAAACAAATAAAACAATAAATCTAATAGGTACCAAATCTGCCAAGATTTCCAAATTCTTATAGAAAACAAATAAACCCTAAAATCCTTATGGGCTGGACGAAATTCTTAAGTTTGGTGGGCTTGTAATTGGACTTTCTTCTCTTTTGTATCAAATCTAATTAAATTCACAAGTCTTGGACAGCCCATGCAATTTCCCTCTTGAGCAGATTGATCCAAATAACACAAAATAAGCCCATTGAGTGCATCTTTCATCTGTTTAGCTCTAGCTCTTGTAATTGGACCTCCATCATAGCAAGGATCCAGCTTCTTCTTATTTGTGCTTGAACTCGAATTTCCATTAATGACATCTCTATGCTTCGCATCATGTCTTATTTGTACAAGTGATAGAGTTTTTTGGATTCATGATTTAATCCATGCAAGAACAGGATTTCAAGTCTTCAAGGAAGTATACAAGTCAAGACTATCAAGATTTGAAGACAAGTTTTTATTGGATTAGATAGAACTAGAGGTATAGTCTTAGAGTTATATATTTTAATATCTCTAGTTTTACCTCTAATTGAGTAATGGTTTCTAAAGGTTGCTCTATGAACTTAAAACGTTATTTCAAAATGTTTTTAATATATTAAAATATGTTTTGGTATTTCGAAAACCATGCATCTTGATTTCAAAACTTATATGGTTCATAAACTCTTGTTGGATTGATACCATAACTTATATGGTTGATTGAAATCATCATTTGTGTGTTAGAGTATTGTTGATACACAAATGAACAAGTTTCAATCGACCTAAAGTGGTCCAGGTATCGTCCATAAGTTAGTTTATCTTGTGGATGCATGTGCTGTCAAATTTGTTCATCTGCCAACCTGTGGACGACCATGAGGTCGACCGCAGGTGAAGTCCGGTCGACCGGAGGATGAAAAATCATCATCCGGTGGTTGTCCAGTGAGCTTGAGGATGATGGTACGGACGACCAAGTATGATTTGCGGTCGACCGCACTTCCTGAATGGGTTTCCAACAGCTTCATTTTTTACCGTTGGGAACAAACCTTTAAATACCAAAACCTTTGGAATTATTTCTAAGAAGATTTTTTGAGCAAAAACATTATATATCTTGATCCTATAACATCTTAGAAACATTCCAAAACCCTTTCTAAACATCAATCTTGTTAAAATCATTAAAGAAGGGTTTTTACATTCAAAGGTGTATCTTGAGCAATCTTGACAAGCCATTACTCAAAGAGGTGATTGTGATTCAAATTAATATATCTTCACATTAAGGTGATATCTATCAAACTCTCTATCTTTTATTATTGATTGTAATTGTATCAAGGTTGCAAGTAGCATAAAACCCTAAGTGTTAGGGTGAGCCTTGTGTAGGTTGTTTTGTATTCAAGGTTTGTTTGTAAAACCTTTGGGTGAACCTTCAATTGAATTGTTGTGTTAGGATTCACTAAGGAGAGTGGTGGGATTATTGTATAATCAAGGTTGTGTTGCAAAACTCAAGGGTTGAGTGAGCCTTGATTGGTTTGAGAGGTTATTTGTAAAACCCTAAGGTGAATTGGGTGAGCCTCTTTTGTAATCTCATTTATTTGATTAGTGAAGGGATTTGATAAATCCTTGAGTAGGTAACTCAAGGTAGTGGATTAGGTTTTGTTGGATAAACCGAACCACTATAAATCATTGTGTTCATTGCTCTAATTTTTGCATTTTACTTGAACACTTTATTTCTCACACAACTAGCACACCAAGTGTTTGATATTTGTTGTCAAAGAGGTGTTTTATTGAATTAGGTTTAAAAATCGGATAGAAACCTAATACACCCCTCTCTTAGGTTTTTCACTAGTAGATGCTACTTGAATCATTAATACAAGATTAATAATCCTAGCTATATAATCACATTCATTAACTAGATTGTCAATCCAATTAATTCACACAATTATATTGGTTAAAATAGGAATTATATATATACTCAATTAATATATATATATATAAAATAAATACACAAATATATATATATATATATATATAAAGAAAGATTTGATTTATATTAACTAAACAATTAGGCAGTTCAACCGACCATTTAAATAAATTAAACTAAAAGTATAGAGGAAGAAAAAGATGTTATGGAAGATGAAAGATGAGGAAGAAAAAGATGTTATGGAGATCTTCAAAAAAGTTGAAGTCAACATTCCTATTTTAGATGCAATAAGACAAATTCCTCGTTATGCAAAGTTCCTAAAAGAATTTTGTACCAACAAGAAGAAGCTTAAAGGTAACCAGAGAATCAGTGTGGGGGAATGTGTGTCTGCTGTTTTCCAACAGAAACTTCCTCCAAAGCAAAAAGACTCAGGTATGTTCGTTATCCCTTGTGCAATTGGTGATAAAATAGTCTCAGGTTGCATGTTAGATTTAGGAGCCTCTATTAATGTCATGCCTTATACAATCTCTAACTCCTTAAATTTGGGACCAATGAAGCCTACTAGAATTGTTATTTATCTAGCTGATAGATATATGGCTTATCCAGAAGGAGTAATAAAAGATGTACTGGTTAAAGTAAATGATTTAGTATTCCCTACAGATTTCTACATTTTGAAAATTGAGGATAGTCAAAATACTTGTTCATCACAGTCACCTATTCTGTTAAGTAGACCATTTTTGAAAACTGCTAGAACTAAGATTGATGTTAATGAATGTACTTTATCAATGGAATTTGATGGTGATAAAATTTCTTTTAACATATTTGATGCCATGAAGTGATTGTTTATTCAAATCATGCAGCTCTAAATTACCTGTTAAAGAAGAAAGAGTCTAAACCAAGATTACTCAGATGGATTCTTTTACTCCATGAGTTTGACCTTGAAATCCGAGATAAGAAGAGAGCAGAGAATCTTATTGCTGATCATTTGAGTCTACTAACGTATGACGGGGAAGTATCTCCTATCTCTGATTTATTTCCTGATGAGCATCTTTATGCATTGCATGGAATTATACCTTGGTATGTTGATATGGTTAATTATATTGTTACCAAAGTATTTCCAAATAATCTATCTAAGGCTCAGAAGAAAAAATTAGGAATGACTCAAAACACTACATTTGGAATGATCCCTACCTATTCAAAAGTTGCGCAGACAATGTCATACGCATATGTGTTCCAAATAATGAAATTCAATCCATATTGAATTTTTGTCATACTTTTGAATGTGGAGGTCATTTTGGACCAAAAAGAACTATCAGAAAATTCTTGAAAATGGATTTTATTGGCCTACTCTTAACAAAGATGCATATTACTTTGTTAAATCTTGTAATGAATGTCAAAGAGTGGGTAATATATCCAAGAGAAATGAAATGCCTTTGAAAACTATATTAGTTTGTGAACTTTTTGATGTATGGGGCATTGATTTCATAAAATTACTAGTATCCTTTGGAATGTCTGAGGATATTAGGTGGATAATTGAAGCTAAGGTCCAAATTAGTGGTGAACATCCAGTTTTTCCCAAACGTCCACCTGGATTAGGAAATAGTAGTTATGCAAAGAAACGGAGAGGTAAAAGAATGAGAATTTGTTATAAATGTGCTAGATGAAACTATGATGCCAGTTGTCGTTCATTTGGGTATTTATCCGATAATCGAGAAGACAAAATTGCTTTCATTAAGAATAGACTGAGTAAAAAGTCATTAAATGATATCAAACTGACTCTTGATTCGCATTCTAGTGGATACGTTCAAATGGAAATTCTCGGGTTATAAAAACAATTCAAAATTGAACAACTCTGGTACAGTCTTCGGTATATGAATTTAAACGATCCCGTTTGTCAGTTTTTAAGAAAGCTGGATGAGCAACATATCTCTGACTCATAGAAGGTATTTAAAACCATTACTGGACATAAAACCAGAGGAAGATGTGAGTCGCAATCGCAACTACTTCTTTTTATTTGTTTCTATCTTGATTTGTTTTATTTGTTTCTTTTCTTTTTAGTGTGTAACAGAATCATTTTTGAAGCCATTACTATGGAAGGTCCATCAATAAGAAATCTAACAAACATCGTAGTGTTTGGAGGAACGACCGTGGGTACTACTGTTTCGCATCTAACTGCTTCTATCCAATTGGGAAGAGTACTAGCTTATCAAAATATCGGTCTAGTATACGGAGGAGGAAATGCTGGATTAATTGGATAGGTTGCTCAAGTACATCAGTCATCACCAAACACTTTTTTCAGATTGAAACAAATCAACCAAACAAAGTTCTCGCAGTAGGTGTCATTCTCACTCATCTGAAAAAAGTATATGGCAGAACAATTGGACATGAAGTACAAACAAAATCATTTTATGAACGTATGACACTCATGTTGCATAACTGTGATGCTTTCATAATAATCCCAGGAGGATATGAAGTATTAGAATACTTGTTCAATTTAACATTCTAGTTTAACATGAAACTGCATACTAAACCAATTAGTCTTTTAAATGTTGATCACTACTTTGATGGTTTATTAGCATTTCTTGACTTAGTTGTTACACATAAGCTTCTATCTCCAGTAGCACGAAAAATAATTGTATCTGCACCCACAACTAAAGAGCTATTGGATGAATTAATAGCTTTTGTACCAGAGACAAATCCGAATGTACCTTCAATTAACTGGTCAATTTCCGGTAACAAGAGAAAAAGAGATTCAGTGGATTTAGAGTTAAAGTTGTAAGTTTTCTTTTAAAATAAATGTGTGTTATTTTCTTTTTATTAAAAAGTTGTGGAATAATGTAGTTGTTTTTCAAACTTTGTATGTTTTTACATTGAGGACAATGTAATCCCCAAATGTGAGGGGGTGGTTTGAGTAAAGAATCAAGTGATTAAACTCATTTGATTCTTGATCCACACCTTTAAAAACATTGTTTTTAATAATTTGTTGTTTTGTTAAATAAATCATGCATGTATTATAACTTTTTAAGATGTTAGGTAATTTTGTGTTAAATTATTCAATCATTTTATAATCATACCCCTTTTTGTAAAAACATTTCGAATAAATCAATTGAATATCTTTGTAATTTGACAAAAATATTCTTATTTAACTAATGTGGCTAAATCCTTTTTGTTATGAAATCCAAAGTTAAAAACATTAGTATTGTGATTTGATGATAATGTAAGTTTACTATGTGTTTTAGTACATTTAAGGTCACTCTCTACACGCTAGAACTTGTTCTTTCACATGCTTGAGACGAAATTTAATTAAGATCTTGATTGATTTGGGGATGACATAAGGCCTTCTTTGATAGTTTGAGCCTTTCTTAACGAACCATACTTATATATATCCATCAATCCTACTTTGAGCCAACATGCATGAATGGTTTCATTACCATTTAATTTCTTTGATAAATAGCCTCGTTTATTACTTTTATATCCAGATACTTTATTGAGAATGTATTAATCATGTGTTAATTTGTATTGAAAAGTTATGAGCACTGCTAATAAAGGATTACGAGATATTGTAAAAAATAACCGAAAGGTAAAAAGCTTATAGATATGATCTCTTCGAAAAAAAAGTGTGAAAAAAAAGAGAAAGAAATGAAGAGATATTATTGGTAAGGTTTTCTTCAAAGAGGTGTGTAATTCATTCTCAATTTACACTGTTGAAATATTTTGTACATTCCTATCCTTCGTTTGTAGCCAAATCCCAAGCTTAACATTACAAGTTTAAAAATTCTATTTGACTCAGATCGACCAAAATTTTCATCATTAGTGGAGAGTATGTGACTTTACAAGTTTATAAGTTGTGTTGAGAAACTAAGAATGTATTTTTATTTACATAATGACTTTGTTGTTATTTTTTCATTATACTGATATCATGTTTAAAAAAAATTATTAAGGATTTTATTTTTTCATAGTTACATTTTGTTAACTTTGAATATTAAAGTTAAACTTGTAAATGATATTCAAGCACACGAGCACAATTGCTTTTCAAATAAAAGAGGGTTAATTGTGAAAGTTGTATTGAAATTAATATAACACTTTGTTACCTTATTAATCTTGTTTAAGTTATTTATACTTGTATATTTTGTGTTTATATTTTGCTTGAGGACAAGCAAAGAGATACTATGGGGGAATTTGATGTACTTATAAATTAACTGATTTTTATGTTACTTAATGGCTATATTTTGTTTAAAAATCAGTTAATTATGTTATTTTATATTTCACATTTCCTTTCTATTTCTTTGTTTATAAATTTTTCAATGTATTTTAGTACATTTTGGATATAAAAAGAAGAAGAAGAAATGAAGATGACGAAAGAAGAAAAAAAATGGTGAACAGTACCGTCGTTGATGATGACGACACTGCTTACGTCATGAACAGTGTCATCGGCTAGTCAAAGTCAACCCCGCTACAGTACGAAAGCCAAAATGACCATTTTACCTCTAGAAATTTTCTATAAATATGCTAGCTTTCTTTCTCATTTGGGACACCAATGTAGCTCCAATATTCTCCATTTCTTTTGTAATATCTTTCTTTTATTATTATCTTCATATTAATATAATTTCTAGAATTTTTAGAATAGTTTTTCAAGTCTTTTGTAAAATTTAATAAAGAAATTATGTCTGGATAATTTCAATATGTCCGGGGAGTACTTCTTTTAAATTTTCGTTATAATATTTATAAATTTCATCTTATATTTATTAAATATGAATTGTGAGTAATTTCCTTTTGTTAGCAAGGATATGTGTTAAGTTATTTATAAATGGGATTATGAGATAATTTTCTTTAAACATAATTTCTATTTAGATTTATTTAACTAGACTTATGGTCGGTTTACCCGCCTAATCTTTATTATTTTTACTTTATGTACTTTAAATATCGCAAATAGATGGCCGAGACACCTAATTAGTTTAATTTCTTTGTCTTTTATTTTATTTTTTATGGAAGGCCAAGCCTCCATACTTTTAATTTAATTTATTTAAATGGCCGGTTGAATCACCTAATTTGTTTAGTTAATATAAATCCAATCTTTCTTTATATATATATATATATATTTGTGTATTTATTTAATATACTTATATCTATATATTAATTAAGTATTTATATAATTCATGTTTTAATCAATATAATTATGTGAATTAATTGGATTGACAATCTAGTTAATAAACGTGATTATATAGCTAGGATTATTAATCTTGTATTAATGATTCAAGTAGCATCTACTAGTTTAATTGAGTTGCAACTCTTGGCTTAATTAAATTAGTAGCGAAATTATATAATTTAAATTGTATATAATTAAGTTGATTGTTATATACAATTTAATATTGGTGATATTTTATTTACTTAATGCAATTTGATTGAGCATTCTATACACACTGGTTGGTAGTGGTGTTTAATTAAATTAGAGATTAATCTGTTTGAGCTGATTGAGATTAATCTAATTTGTAAGGATAGGGATTCTAAAACCAATTACTTAATAATGTCTTGATCTATGATTAATCCCATGAAAAATATAACTTGATAATAGTTCCTTGCTAACGCCTTTTTATATATCATTTATATTCCGAATTCCTTTTTAATTATATTATCAAAATACTAAAAACCTCTTAAAACCCTTTCCGATTAATCATTTTAATTTAAGAGTTGACAAATCTCTGTGGATTCGATCCCTATTTTCCCTATCTACATAGGACTTGTTAGGTTTAAATTTGAGAGGCGTATGACAGGCTTTGTCACTTAATCTTGTAAATGCTAAGATCTTTCAATTACTTAATATTATGATTGTATATTGTCATAATGTCTCTCATTTACTTGTATAAATACCCTTTTTTTATGAATGAAAGATATACCCCTTATTTATAATGTCTCTTGCTTTTATTTACTTATTTTATCTCTCTGTATCTCTCTTTTACTTCGTATATTTTTCATAACAAGTTATCAGTGCGAGTTTCTACCCTATTTTTTGAAGTTAAGACAGGTAAGCTTTCTATTATATTTGCATATTGTTAAACTTAAATTCATAATTCATGTATTATTTGAATGAATTATATGTTATGAGCTTTGGATCTTGAAATTCATCTCTATGCAAATGGTCTTGATGATACTATGAAATGGTTTTTGTTTGGAAACTGATGTATTAATGAATTAACTGATTTTTATATTATTTAATTATTATATTGAAAGCTCTAAAGCTTTTAATGTCTTAATTTTGATTAAATGACAAACATTGATAATAACTAATGGCTTAATTGTATTAGTGTTGGTCTTTTATGATTCATATATCTAATCCATGCAAGATCGAAGTTTCAAGTCTTTAGGAAGAGCGTTTGGTGTCAAGCGTTGAAGATAAGCAGTTTTTGGATTAGATAGGATCTAGAGGTGTAGTGTTATTTCTTTATATATCTATTAGATGTCTCTAGGTCTACCTCTATGAGTAATAAGTTCTATAGGTTGCTCAATAAAAGTGAAATGTTTTTCAAAATTCATTTCATTTAGATAAAACATGAGTTGACTGTTTGAAATGATTTTCAAAATACATGCACATACTTTAAATTTCTTAAAATGTATTCCACAAACTCTTGGAGTTGTTTGGAATCTTGTTTTGCATAGTTTTAATGTATGTGCGGTCGACCACAGATCATGCGGTCGACCAGACCTCTCAGTTTATCTTCTGCTGAATGTCCAGAGCTCTCTGGAACACTTGCAGATGATGGTGCGGTCGACCAGACTTCTCAGCTCATCGTCCACAGTATGTCCAGAATTCTCTGGAACACTTGCGGATAATGGTGCGGACGACCAGTCTGATATGCGGTCGACCGCACTTCTCATGAGTAGGATTCAAACAACCATTTTTATGACCATTGGTACATATATATAAATATCCAATTGTTTGAAAAACAAAGAAAGATTACTTTTTGAGCAAAAATCTGATTCCTATTCTTTATAGAACATCTTGAAATCATTTTGAAACCCTTTCATAGCATTTACATTGTGAAAATCATCCAAGAAGGGTCTTTACAAAATCATTGGTGTTATTGAGCAATCTAGAGAAATTACTCAATGAGGTACTTATGCTTCAAATTGATATATCTTCACATTAAGGTGATATTTATATCAAACTCTTCCTATTCTTATCTTGTTAGTTTTATTCAAGGTTGCATTGAACTTAAAACTCTAAGGGTTAGAGTGAGCCTTGAATTATAGATAATTGTGATTATCTTAAGTGTTTGTATTTCATTAATTGTTGTATTAGAGATAAGTGTTTAATTAAGGTTGTAGTGTAAAACTTAAAGTGTTGAGTGAACCTTGATTGGGTAAGAGGTTTGTGTTGTAAAACCCTAAGGTGAATTGGGTGAGCCTCTATTGTAATCTTTTGTACTAAATTATTGAAAGGTTTTGTGAAATCCTTGAGTAGATAGCTCAAGGTAGTGGATTAGGTTTTGTTGGATAAACTGAATCACTATAAATCGTTGTGTTCTTTGCAAATTTCTTGAAAACATTATTTCACACACTGTTTGTGCACCAAATGTTTGATATTTGTTGTCTTAGAAAGCATTGTTGATTTTAAAGAGGAAAAATCAGTTAAAACCTAATTCACCCCCCTCTCTTAGGTTTTTCAATATTTTATTTAAAAATCAGTTAACTATATTATTTAATGAATATATTTCATATTTCCTTTATATTTATTTGTTTATAAGTTTTTCAGTGTATTTAAGTTAATTTTGGAGATAAAAAGAAGAAGAAATGCCAGAAAAGTAAAAAAAATTTTAAAAAAATCCACTTTATTTGCATCAACAAACTAGGCGACAACACGAGGCAGAGAAGATGCATGTCAGTAGCGAGCTTCAACGACATCGTTTCTTGGAATTAGAAAAAATATATAAAAGAAATCAAAGGCTGAGAACATATTTACAAAGTGTGTTCTCAAGCCAAGTTAGATGCGCACGCTTTAGATGCACGCCAGGCTACTTCCAAAAGTTGCAGCGCCAACTAACCAGAAGTTGACACATAGTGCCACGTGTGAAGAAAAAAGGGACATTCGCGACTTCAGCGAAATTGGGGTGTTGAATGACTATTTTATCCTGATTTTTGTGCCTATAAATACCAAACTTCTTTTTATCATTTCTTCACAAATTTAGCTTCAATATTCTTCATTTCTTTTGCAATTTCTTTCTTCAATTGTTATATTCATATTAATATAGTTTTTAGAATAGCTTTTCAAATGTTTTGTAATATTTAGGAAATAAATTTTGTCCGGATAATTTCAATATTTTCAAAGAGTTTTATCTTTCAAGTTCTCTTTCCAATTTATATATATATATATATATATATATCCTTTATATTTAGTAAATATGTATTGTGAGTAATTTGCTTTTGTTAGTAAGGATATGTGTTACGTTATTAATACATGAGATTATAAAATAATTTTCTTCATATTTAATTTTTATTTGGATTTAATTAAGTTGACTTATGGTATGTTTATCCGCTCAGTCTTTATTAATTTTACTTTATGTACTTTAAATATGACAAATGAATGGTCAAGCCAGCATAATTAGTTTAATTTATTTTTACGTATTTATTTCTTTTTTATGGAAGGTCAAGCTTTCATATTTTTAGTTTAATTTATTTAAATGACTGGTTGAATCACCTAATTTGATAAGTTAATATAATCCAATATTTATTTATAGAATTATATATATTTGTGTATTCATTTAACTATATATATATATATATTAATTGAATATTTATATAATTTTTTTAATTAATATAATTATGTGAATTAATTGGATTAACAATTTAGTTAATAAATATGATTATATAGGTAGGATTATTAATCTTATATTAATTATTCAAGTAGCACCTATTAGTATAATTAAGCTGTAGTTCTTGACTTAATTAAATTAGTAGTAAAATTATATAATTTAAATTGTATATAATTGAAACTGATTGTCATATATACAGTTTAGTGTCGGTGACACCTTATTTACTTAATGAAATTTGATTAAACATCATATACACGTTGGTTGGTAGTGGTGTTTAATTAAATTAGAGATTAATCTGTTTGAATTGATTGAGATTAATCTAATTTATAAGGATAAAAATATATTGAATTTGATGACTCAAATATTTTAATTGAGGTTGTTATACATATTGTACTATTTTTTCCTTAATCATGGTTTTTCTCTCATTGGATTTTTCCTAGTATGATTTTTAATGAGATGATATCTAATAAGTATTTTAAAGAAATAACGTACTCCTTTTTCTTCACTAGGTTTTCTCTCCCACTCGATTTTCCCTAGTAAAGGTTTTAACGAAATACATTTTTAAAAAATAGACATTTAAGGGTGAGTGTTATGAATATATTGTGTGAATGTACATATATTTTGTTTATGGATACCTAATGTCCAAATATTTCAATTACTTAATCTTGTGCATGCTCGTTTCTTTCAATTATTTAATCTTATAATTATAATGTCTCTCATTTACTTGTATAAATATCTCCTCTATATAAATAAGAGAGATACAATTCACTCTCCTATTTCTATCTTTCTGTCTTTACTTTGTATATTTTTCATAATATAAGTGAGTTTTATAAGACTTTTTAGGAAGGAAAAAATTAATGGAAGTGGGTTAATTTAAGAAAATTGTGTTTTTAAAATGGCATATTTTGGGTACCTTTTACAACCGGACAACCTTTTCCGACCAACAGTATAAGAGCAAAACCCTTTTCTTTCCTCCGCAAGGATTTTGCCTTTCCGGTCCCCAAATGGCCGGCGCTTCCAGGTTCATAATGCTCCTCACCGTCCCTTTGCCCTCCGTACTCCACCGCCCGTCCGCGCTGATATTCCTCCGCCGCCTCTCTATAACCACCAGTCCTTGCCATTTCACTCTCTCTTTTCCCAAGTCTTCCCGCCACCAGCTCCACACTCCAACGCATGGTGCACTGCGCGAGACCAACACAAATTCACCTCAGAAAGGCCTCCATCCCTGGCCCGAGTGGTCGTACTTAATTAGCAGGCTTTTTTCCCAGGGGAAAGATTTTCTGGCTACTGAGGCTCATGGATTACTTCCCGATGACGCGTTTGTCGCTAGCGAAGAGAAGAACCTATCGGATGAATTTGTTCGCTGCGCCTCTGCTTGTTTAGCCTTTGCTCGCGCCCAGCCTGACCTTCTTGGGTATATTTGTATTTGATTTCTTTTTCGTGGGAAAGGAAAATGATTTCCCATAAATAAATTAAATTCATTTTTCTAAATTAGATGGGTGGTGTGATAATTGAAAATAATAAATTTGTATTTATGGAGTTTTAATCAAGGAAGAATAATTTTGGAGCGAGCTCCTTTTCTTCCTAAACTTTTTAATTCAATTGTTTAGCCTAAGTTTGGTCTTTAAATATTGAGTTGGACGCAGGTTGCTGGCGAGGAAGGATATTGAAGTAATTGTATCAAATGGGACGCCATTTCTTTTCAAAACTGCTCTTGCTACTGCCGGAAGGATGAGGTCATTTTTGGGTCTTGATGGAAGCAACGTATGCTAACTTTTTAATTTTTTTAAAATACATATATAATTTTTAAATATAAATTTCTATGGCGGGGCTTTTATAATTTAAATATAATTTTTTTTACTATGGGTTATTTCGTGGTTAATTATCTTGCGAGCTTATTAGTATTTGTGTTGTGTTGGCCCTTAGGACCCGGTTGCTTAGACAATTATTCACTGGTTAGAACATGTAAAAAAACATCTGCTAGTTGGAGGATGACATGATTTCATGAATAAGCCTCATTTCTACTTTTCTCTCAAGAGTTATTTGTAATGAGATGTGAAAATGCTGCTTTTGGTTTGGCCACACAATGACTCTAGTGCGTACAAAACAAGGATGCATGTTCGAATGGTAAATCCAACAAAGGAAAGAGGGGGGGACTGACTCTTATTACCGAGTATTCACGCTATTCCATTTTTTTAGCAGTCTTCCTTTTTTGGGATGTTCCAGAATTAATACTCTTATTCATGCTGTTCCTTCATTTACCTATTTCATTATTTCTGGGTGGCAGGTGTGGATATGTTAGTTTTGGATTCAAATTTAGATAACAAAATGGCTAATGTAATGATGTAGGCTCCCGTTTCTTAAACATTAAGTTTTTTCAAAGAAGAAAATGAAATTTGGACCTCATAAGAGGTAAAGGGTGCCAGTTTGTGGAATATCTTTATTCTATTTGGACAAATAATGACTTCAAAGAAGAACATGTATAAGTGGATAGCATCTAGTAAGCATTCTGTGGCACAAGAGGCACCACTTTGCATGGACGTGGCCATTGATATGACGTAATAGAATTTCTCAGACATGTTATTTTACTACAAATCAAGATGATGCTTGTTCATCAACCTGAAGTAGATATAAAAAATATGCAAGATAATGGGGCCACAATAATCTCTCTGTCCATACTTCGGTTCTGAGTATATGTTGTTCTTTACCTGCTTATGATATCCTTCCTGTATCTTAATAGGATGCTTACATGTGAAGGCGTGCATGATGGTTAATCTCTCTCTATCTGATGTTCAACCAAAATTTTGATCTTGTTCTCTTTGTAGAAAAACAGTCTGTGTCACAAATTTCTTATTTCCTTCCCTAAGAGAACTAGTTCTGAATCTCTTGCTGATGGGTTGTTACTTCTAGAAATAATTTAGAAAAATTTATAAAATGTTTAAATATTTTCTTGATTGCACACATAAAAAAGAACACCTAGCTCTTATGAATTGAAAAACTGAAAATTTGGGGAAGAAAGAAGATTCTCATGCAGTAGAGATTTGTAAGGATAAACTTTAAGTTCCAAATTAGTTTTATGTTAACTCTTGTGAAAGGATATTGAGCATGATATGCTAGCTGTAAAAATTAATATTCTTATTTTCGTTGGCCCACAAAATAAAAAGAGGATTTATGATTGGGTAATGAAATTTATCAAAAAGTTGGATAACAAAAAAAAATTATTGTTGCTATTATTATTATTATTATTATTATTTCAATAAGGAGAAGTTTAGGGTTGGATATAAGAGAAATATATTGAGAGGAATTAGTTATTTCTCCTTATTGCCCAATGGAAAGATTGTGCATCTGATTGGTTGATTATTAGGCTATCCATATCACAAATTGCACATCAAACTTTCGTTTTTTTTTTTTTTTTTCTCTCCTGCTCTAATATAATTATGTTCTGCCATGTCTAATGTTTTTATTTGCTTGTTTTACCATTTCCATGTAATTCCTCTGGCTTTCTGTTTAATGCTCTTCAGTCTGCTCTAATTTTCAGGTGTTGGAATCTGAAAAAGCAAAGACAGTTGATATTATGAAGTATATATTAAGTTATGCAAGCAATCCTTCTGGTTCTTGTACACATGGCAGTCTCTACATTAGGGAGTTTGTTGAATCATCTATATGCAATCTGTTGTGCCAGATAACTGAGATGAGTTTTGGAAATCGAGCAACAGACATCCCTGCTTCAGATCAATATCAGTTCTCTGGTGGCTATGATCCGTCTGCAAGGCCTCTCAGACAAAATGTTCAAATCAAGAGAGGGGACTGGATTTGCCCAAAGTATGACTCTTCTGTTATTGGATCTCTCTTGATATGCCTTTGTTTGCCTTCAGTATTGACTGTTCTTTTCCCAACAATTTCAAATGAGAAATATGTAAAGAATGGAATAGCTTGCAGGAATCAAAGCCAAGAATACTATCTCTCTCCATTTAGCTTGTAGTTTTTAAGCTCAAAATGGGATGTAAAAGAGTCAAAATTATTTGCATTTAGTATTTGCAGTAAAAGTCATTAGATATTTGCCTAGTTTTCCACTGCAAGATTTTGTCATCCATCTCATCTGCGTATTTTAATCATCAGTATTTGTTGAGGCAGGTGTAGTTTCATGAACTTTGCTAGAAATGTGAAATGCCTTGAGTGTGAGGAACCTAGGCCAAAGCGACAGTTGACTGGTGGAGAATGGGAATGTCCTCAGTGAGTATTACAGCCTCTGCATATGTCAAAAAATGCATAGATTTGCATTGTTAATATATGGAAACTTAACTAATCATTCTTTGTTGTTCATTTAGATGCAATTTCTTTAATTATGGGAGAAATGTGGTTTGCTTGAAATGTGACTGCAAACGACCTGGGGAAGTTGTGGCTAATAATGTTAATTCCATGTCAGAGCTAGGATACCCTGGGAACTATGCTTACAAGTCCAACATGGACAGCAGATTAGTTGAGAATGAGGAAAAAGCAAAGCGGTGGTTTAGTAAGGTTTCTCGGCTAAATAATGCCTCTGATGTCAGTAGTGCAGCAGATGATGAAGATTTTCCAGAAACCATGCCACTGAGGAAAGGAGAAAATAGGTTTGTTGTGAGCACAAGGAAGACTCCTTTGGAGAGGAGACTGGTCAACTCTCAAAATCAAGGGCCTTTTGGTGATTATGACACTTCCAGAGGTAGTGCTTCTCAAAAAGAGGATGCAAACAAGAATTTTGACTTATCAATCAGGAAGAGTTTGGATCAGATTCTTGGCCGTTCATCCTGTGATTCTGCAATGGATTTCCAGGGTATAGCTGCGGAACAAAAGGCTCCAATAGACTTATCTGCCTTTCTCAGATCTAGTTCTTCAGAATTTCAACAGCCTCTGGAAAGCAATTCCAATTATGTTCACTTTGTACCATTACCAGCAGATATGTTCTCTAAACAAAATCAGAATTCTGAAGTGCAGGCTGGAGAAGATGCTGTAAAAGAAACCTGCGATCCTCTCTCCTCACCAGCTAGTCATCAGAGCGACTCAGTTACTGTAAGCAGTGATTCTCAGAAATCCAGTGAGGGTGTTGACTTTACTCAAAAACGGCATGAAAATCATACTGAGAATGACAAAATAGATGAAGAACGAGATGAGAAGTCTAAAAGATGGTTTCAGAAGGTGGCTGAGCTTCAGAATGTCAAGGAATTGCAAAGTGTGATTTCAGATGAAGACTCACCTGAAATTATGCCCATGCGTAGAGGAGAAAATAGGTTCCTAATAAGCAAAAAAAAAGATCGTTCCTTAACTGCTCCTGCATATAAAAAACAGGTGGCTATGGAGCAAGCAAGCAATTCTAATTTTGTTCCATTTGTCCCATTCCCTCCCGGGTACTTTGCAAGAAAGGATACATGGGAGCCAGATGGAGAAGAGACTGAAAGTTCTAAAATAGTGGAGAGCTTTCCAGGGAAGCCAGAAAATGTGAGACCTAGGATTGCTAAAGGCAATTCTGTACAAGAAACAGGTAACCAACCTAGAAGAAGTTTAGAGCAACAGAGTCCAAACTTTTCTGGGGTTCATAGGGTAACTCTAGGTAAGGACTATGGTCAAAATACCTTTAATAGCCAGAATATAAGAGCTGAAACTCAGAGCAGTGGATATTCAAGTGAAAAAGATACATATCAATCAATGAGCCCGCGCACAGATTCAGTGCAAATACTGGAAAATCAGAATGATCAGAGTGGCTGGCCAGGTAAGAGCTTAGAGGGTTCAGCTGTCAAGGAACCAGATCCTTTGGACATGTCTGAAGAGGCCAAAGCTGAGAGATGGTTCCGACGTGTTTCTCAGATAAAGGACATATCTGAGCTAAGCCAGATCCCTGACGAAGATTTTCCATCAATAATGCCAATGAGGAAAGGGGTAAATAGATTCGTAGTGAGCAAAAGAAAAACGCCATTGGAGAGGAGGCTGACATCTCCTCAATATAGGAGAACTGTGAGCTCTGATCCTGTGATCGAGGAAAGTGATAGCAGATGATTATACACTGATGTTTTGCTTCTATTTGTGGTAACCTTCACATTGTCCTCGTACTTTTAGAGGAGATTCAGTTTAGCATTCTTTTGCACGTTATAGCTGCAGTTGGATGTCTACATATTAGTTGGAAATTTTGCTTGTATATTTATTTCTATTGGGGAATATCAGTATTATATTTTGTTAGGTATACTCTTCTCTTCTTTTTTCTTTTTTTCTTTTTTTTTTCCTTTTTTTTTTTGGGCTAAGTTAGGTGTACTCGTGTGAATATGTGGTTGTCTCCCATTGTAACACTGAGATGATAAGTGGAACCTAATAAAGAGTATGCAGGGTGCGTTTTGGTATAGCATTGGCATAGCACAGAAGATTCTTGCAGAAATCAGATGTCGGCATATCAAAATGGCATCTGATGTGACTTCAAAGATAAAAAAATAATCAAGCAATTGTAGTTTTTAAAATCAGCAAGCTAATTTTGTCCGAGAGCAACAAACAGACGCCACAGCTCCTAAGATCTGTAAAGGAAACAAAAGAATTGCTGCATATCTGCACGTGGAATTCCAATCAACGAATCATCTGCTACAAAGGGGATGACCGAAACTGCCTAGACCAATTAAGGAAGTGCTGCTTAAGAGAGCATTCGTTCATGCTTAAAGACCATGACAATCAGCAACGTTAGATGCAAATACAAGAAATCGGACAACTACGGATATACCACTCTCACTAAGGCATTTACTTATAAGCGTTTTTGTAAGCTAATTTTGTAACTCCCTAAATTGAATTATAATATTTATAATTTAATTTATTTAGAATTAAATGTTATTTTTTCTTAAATAAATATATTTTTTATTCAAACTTTCATTAATAATATTTTTAATTTAAGAAATTTATATATCTCATTAATTTAAAATCTCTGCCATTCACTATCTTAACATATTTACAACCCATTAATTCATGAATTTCTTAATTTATATAATGTTAAAGTAAAAAAACATCCATTAATTTTTAAACAAACAATTCATGAGGAAGTATAATTTTGTGGCCGGCGGTGGTACTGTTACATACATTATGCAGGACCACAAACCCAACCAATACGGTCCCACAAAACTACTTTAGATTCAGCTAGAGCATATGAGGTAAGAGAGGTAGAATATAGAAATTAGATTGTAGGAAAATTGTCCAATTCGGCAGAACTTTGAATAGAATTTTATTATGGATGCAATCACAATCAAATAAGAATTTTAATGTAGAAGCTAAATTATACTCCATCTGTCCCAATTTGATAAGTTTACCAATTTGATAAGCTTAGAGGACGGAGGGAGTAATCCACAAAAAAAATCAAACCATTGTGCCTCATTTAATTAAGACTTCAAAGTGTCTCAGACTCATAGATGCTTATAGAACGTTTTTTTCTACTTCTGGAGACAAACTTCTTCGAGATGCAAATGAATTCATATGCACAACACTTGGAAGGCAAACCATCCCAAATATATAACGTAGAAGGGATGACATTTGGTAAGAATCAAACCATCTTCAATATTCCAAGCTATGTACAATGTTTTGAGTCCACCATTTAGTAGAATAAACCTCTGCTGCTACATGATAAGAATAAATTCTATATTTTCTTGTACCCTTCATCTTTGCAATATTCAAGCCCCTTCCCTTACAACAGAAAGGTAAATAAAATAACATTCAGAATGCAACAGGAAAAGAGTTATACAACACATTTGACACAGCCATTCAATTTGGGAACTCAATTCACCAAGGTGAATTTTCAAGATCTCCCAGCATCCTTGGTGAAGTTTCAATGGTAAGATCTCTTACATTCCCATGCAAACAGAACTATGCCAGCAAGCCTGCAGAGTTCCGATAAATTTCATCTAAATGGGCTGCTGGCACATAAACTGCGTCCAAGAGGGAGCTATTCCTTCGGCCATATAGAAGATAAACAAAAACGCCTATCACCAGCCATATTGATACTCGGGTCCAAGTAGAAGCACTGCATAGATGAGAAGCATCTCAGCTTGAGAAATAGGCTAAAGGAAATTTAGAATATGCAGATCAAACATATTCCAATACGCAATACTAAATGCTAGTTTCCTGAGTGCAGAAATCATTACAAGAACTACTTTCTTTACAAAAGAGAAAATTTGTATTAAGAAGAAAGGAAAGGTACAATTGTTATAAAGAAGAAAAAACATAACATTATGACTATGGAAGACCAACCAAAAAAGCTATGCTTGTGGGATTGGGTCTCTATTAGGGTTCATATTTGCACCATTGGAGGACACCACAGCTAACAAAAAGAACAAATAGGCATAATACTCACCCAAGATTGATCAACAAGTAGACATTTATGAGAATGCAGGCGATTGGTAGCAGAGGGACAAACGGGCAAATGAAACCTGAAAAGGAAGAGAAACATATTTAGCAATACACGTATATTTTTCCCCCACATCAGCGTAAAATTGAGAAAGGGCAATGGAGAAATTTGTTGAGCCTCAAACATAAAAATGCCCCAAGCATGAGAGCCTCTAGTGATTTCCAAAATCTGTACTGAGAGAGATTGCATACTTTGAACATGTTGCAGGTATATAAATACTAAATATGGCCTCACTATTGAGCCCAAAGAACTCACAGAAGCCCGTGTTAATTGCATAAGAGATTGTACCTCCTGAATACCCAAAGTTGTGCCGCGCATCATCCTGATCTATACAAGTCAGAACCATCAGACCAGACAATAGAAGAACACCACCAATTCCACATAAAGTGTATCGAAGAGAACTAGAAGAAAATCAAAGAATTAGTAATTAGGAAATTAAGAAATAAACCTTCAATAACAACGATTTTATAATCTAGAATATATACATCGGAATTAGAAAATTAAAAAAATACTCCTGTCAAATGAGACAAGTAAAATAATATACAACCTCCATGCATCCCCATCCATCTATTAACTCCAATTATCACTATATGATTTTGCTTGGCCCTCTATGAATAGTTTGATCATTAATTTATATGCACATTTTGTTCCTTGCATGTGTGCCCTCCTTAAATAATCTCAAGAACTATCTGAGTTTAGTAAGAATAACTTCAGA
The DNA here is from genome assembly GCA_019593545.1 of Apocynum venetum. NCBI lineage: Eukaryota > Viridiplantae > Streptophyta > Magnoliopsida > Gentianales > Apocynaceae > Apocynum > Apocynum venetum. The sequence continues at coordinate 110,582 of SRSM01000570.1, read as the reverse complement.
AACAGCTAAGAAAACCCACTCACCTATTGAGGCCCACATTTGAAGCAGCAGATGTAAGAACAAGCACACCAACACATGTAAGCATTATGGTCCACCCAGCAACTTTCCGCCTGTTTCCCTCATTTACAACAGCTACAAGAAAATAAAATACAGTAAATAATGCATCAGAGAACAGAGAACAGGCATTCAGGTTCCATGTGGCAACAAAATGTCTTTAGTTGAAGACAGAAGCTTATGAAGTTGAAAGTAACAGTTCTGGATATCCAGGATCAATTTCATGCAAATAATCTTTGTTCAAGAACAAAATGAAGATAGTATATTTCATTAGTACAAAATACTTACAGAAACATATGGCAAGTGCTTTCTGAATAAGAGGATATTCAGCAGCTGCATGCTCGCTAATCAAAAGCGGAGAGCTTTCATCAGGGAGAGTGTTAACTTTGATGTTCTCCACAGAAAAATCGCTACTGCTACCAAAGCATAGAGCTACAGAGTCTATTGCCCCTTGAAAAGATGGTGGAAGTGGAACCTCATCTGGTGGAACATATCTCAGTATCAAAACGGAGATAGCCACCATGGTGAAGGCAAGTAGTGTACCAACACTAACCTGCAGGATAATAGATTGCTTAATAACCAAACTACATTTTCAAAATTTGTTTGGGAACCAAAAGAATATGGTAAGGCAATTAATGGGACAAAAGCATGTTGGAGTTCATCAACTAGATATACTCTGATAAATTTCAACATCTAAATTCTCAAGTAGCCAATGCCCAAGACAGATTATAATTTCACAAAGTGGTCTTTTGAAACATGAATTATAGCTAATAACTTTTGCTGATTTCAACAGCAGCAGCAACAACAATAATAATAATAATATTAAGCATACCATTCCTGCCAATTGTTCAACATCCATGAAGAATGCTAACGTTCCAGCAAGCAACCCGGTCACAATAGTACTCTTGACAGGAACTTGAGTACCTTTACTAACATCTGAAAAAAATGAAGGCAGCAATCCATCCCTGGCCATTGCCATTAATATACGTGGCTGAGAAAACAACATACCGAGAATATTACTTTGATTTTAGTTAGGGAGGAATGTCCAACAGAATGTTAAAGCATCAAGAAACCAGTAAAAAGTTAAGGAAATTCTTATTTTTATATAAGCATTTGGAGAAATGAGATCTTACCTAGCTATGCATTTTAAGAGAGAAACAAGAGGAGGTGGAAGAACTAATAAAAGTAAGATCCTTTTAGTAATATATGGAATCTTTACAATCTTAACTGTGTAACTAATAACTTCAAATATTGGTATCAGACTCTGAGGAACATCAGAATATGCTCTATGCAGCTGAGCATCACAAAAACAAGGAGAGGACAAATAAAAAAACAGAGAAGATTTCTTCCAGTTGAAATGCAATCCTAATGACATCACATGAGAAGAGGCTTCACACATAAGGTATGAAATAATTTTCAGGCCAAAATAAACGAAACTTCCGAAACATCTAAGGATCTAAATAGATTAATAGACCTCTAGGAGTAATGGCAGGTAACATGAAAAAATAATACATCCAACCATGTTACACAAGTCACCAACACCCAGTCATTGGCACACTCCATGACATAGAAAACTAAGCCTTTAAATGTTTTAGCTATAAAATATTCAACTTATTTTCTGAGCTATTATTAGCATTTTGACAATTTGTTTAAAAAAATTACAAATTTTCGTAAATCAACAAGATTTCTAAACATAACACCTTTATATTTTATTTTTTCCAAAAATACCCTTAAACCCTCTCTCAAACTCTCTGTCTAATTCTGACAAAAAAAATGCAATTTTGGACGTGATTATAAAGAATTCATTGTCAACGAAGAGTAGTAAACACAAACTACATCCCGTTCATTTCATAATCTTGAAAAATGAAAAATTCTTCAAATTTCAAATGTGAACAGGTTCATTCTCAATGATTTATTGTGAAATTTGAGTTGTTTGTCTTCTATGATTGATGGACAACATTATTGTGTAATTAATTTTACATGAAAAACACAAAAATGGTCAAATATGGAGCGGAAAATTTAGTGAGGTGCAGCTGAAAGGCAGCACGGCCCAGCCAGCCATATGCCTTTCTTTGGGTTGCAATTGGCCAAACTGTGTGCCCTTCATTGGGCCGTGGTTGGCCTGACCACATGCCCTTTTCCGGGCCATGGTTGGACTGTCTGCACATCCTTCTTCAGGCCACGGTTAACCTGTACGCACATTAGTGGCTAGTAGGGTGGCATTTTTGTCATGCGGAATGTTATGTTTAGTAAAAAGGGATTAAATTTAGTACCACCTAAATCAATATATAGATTTTTTTTTTGTGAAAATAGGAGTGGTTTGCTACATAAAAGAGATAAGAATCCCACAGAGAGTAAGATCTATAGAGAAATGGTGAGGGATAGTTTTGGAAAACAAGAAAGCAGTGCATAGTACTTCCACCATAGTCTGCTTGTGCTTCCTCTATGGTATTGATGGATTTTAAATATCATGAAAATTAATCTCAGAATACCATTTTATATTGAAATAATATAAAGAAAAATCAATATAAATAAGCTATATACTGATTCTCATATTTACATGGGATATTCAAATGGCAAGTTAATCATAAAAGGCTTGCCTCTTTCTCTATGGAATTGGAAAGGTGTCACTTTCTAGAGGAATAAAGTTAAGGTATAAGTATGAGCTGACATTTCTACATTATAAAAGTATCAAAGACATAGCTAGAAGACAAAATATCGATATAAGACAACTTGCTAGTCATAATTATGTTCTCCATGGTATAATATCTACCTGAGGCAAGAGTGAACCCATTAGTGTTGAGCAGAGAGCAGTTGAAGCCCCAACTGTAATTATATACCTGCAATTTGTCCAAGAAGTAGAAGATTAAAATAAAAAATGAAGTAAAGATCTATCTCACTGCTTTTAACTGAGAAAACATTTAAAGGAACATAATAATTGCATGACATATTTACATACGCTGCCCACTTATGTCCGTGGCTAGCAAATGCAGAAGAGATGGGAGTATCAGGATCCATTGCGTAGTAAGGAACTAAGCCAACAATTACTGCAGAGACCAACATATACAATGCACAACAGATAGAAAGTGCAAATCCGATCCCCATTGGCAGATCTCGTTGAGGATTTTTCACCTGTTGGATTGGATTGAAAATTTTAAGCTCATATAATGACAGGATTTCATATTAAATATCTTGGGAAGGAGGGTAGAGTATTTTAACCAAAATACTCTCATTTTTTATATTTAATCCAAAATAACTCTGGTTTTAGGGAAGTTACAAAAATGATTCAAAACGTGAATGGGCACTCACGTCGTCATTATTTTATTTATTTTTTTCATTTCTTGCCCAACAATCTAAAAATCATGCATGTCGTTGGGTTAGAAAAAAAAAAAGACTCAACCTATCAATCATTATTCTTTTCTTCTTCCTCTTCTTGCTTTCTTGTTTTTTTTTAACTAATTAGCTAAACAAATAAAACCAATTAGTAATTTTTTTATATAAACTAATTAGCTCAACAAAAAAATTACACAATTATTAATTTTTTATTATATAAAATTTATCTTTAGATTAAAAAAATAGAAAATATATTTTTGTTAGTATTGAAATTGTTGTAAAATTGAAAAAAAAAATTGTATTAATAAAAATATATTTCCTATTTTTAAAATCTAAAGATATATTTTATATAATAAACAAAAATTAAGAATTGTGATTAGTTTATAAAAATAATAAATAAAAATTAATTATTGTGTAATATTTTTTGAGCTAATTAGTTTTTATAAAAAAATTTACTAATTGGGTTTTTTTTTTCTTTATAATTTGTTCAGCCAATTAGTTAAAAAAAGAAGAAGAAAGCAATAAGAAGAAGAATAGTAACAACATTTCTCCAAGAAACTATCACCACAAATAAAAATAACAATTAGACTAATATTGATTGGTTGAGTTTTTTTTTTTTAAATCCCAACAATGTGTATGGCATAAAAATAACAACATTTCACTCAAATGTGAATGACTTTTACTTCATTGGACAAGAAACGAAAAAAATAAAATAAAATAATGACGAAGTAAATGTCATTCACGTTTTGGGTCATTTAATAAGTCCTCGACAACTGGAGTTATTTTAGATCAAATATAAAAAAAAATATGTATTTTGGTTAAATCCTCATGAGGGTACCTCTTCCGCTGTACTAGCAACTGAATCAAATCCAATATATGAAAAGAAGACCGTGGAAGCCCCAGCAAGCATACCATCAACCCCAAAGGGGAAATACCTAGTCATTTAGAATAGATGATAAACAAGATTTCAACTCTAGACTTTTTTTTAATGAGAGAAAAAGCTGCCAAGGCAAAAATACTATATATACAAGAGGAGTAATTGCTTATTTTTTTGCCATTTTTTCATCTGTGAATTGTCAAGGCAAAATTTATGAATTGGTTACCCAGACGAATTTTCTTACCCAACTGGAAGTTTATAGCCTGGCCATCCAGTCTTAAAGCCCAAATATCCACCAGCTATGATGACAAATATCAAGGCGCAAATGTTTGCAAAGGTGATAATACCTTGTACCATTGCACTCTGGTAAAGTAAATAATTTTAAACAGCAGAAGATAAGAGCAAATTAGGAATAGAGTAAAAGAGAACACCAAATGTGTGTACCTCTTTGATTCCCACGCATAGAAGCCCTGCTACAACAAAAACTAAAATTGCGGCACAAGGATCTACAACAATATCAAGCCCGGGGATGGATTGGCGGGCCAGAAAAGCTGGGAGACTATCTGCACCTCCAAAGAGCAATGCCTAAGAAAAAGAAATAGGAACAAAATACATTACAAGAAGGAAGATAGGATTGCAGTATTTTCTGAATCACTAGCAATCAGAAAATCGTATGATTCAGAAAGAGGACAAAAGATCTGTACTAGGTAATTAACTTTCTCTGAGGCACTAAGCTTTATAATAATAAGATGAATGCAAAAGTCACTAAAATGAAATCTGATATAGAAGTAATAAAAGCTACTGAGTGTTTCTTTATTATAAAACAAAGGATTTAAAATATCTCCCCAGCAATTAGAATTTCCTTCAACCATAATGAAACATTTAATGCAAGAGTTAGGAAAAAGGCAAGTCCTATTACAATATGGTAGAATTTTACTAAAGAAACACTAATGATCTACTACTCCCCACAAATCCACTTAAAAACTAAAGATTAGAGTTAGAGAGATGTGCCACACCAGATTTGGGGAAATGCCACGAGCAACTGCAGAACCTCCAATAGTATATTCCAATATGAGTGCCCACCCAATCAGCCAGGCCACACTGAATAAGAAACAAAGTTCAATGAGCAAAGAAAATCTTCAACCTTAAGAACACAAGCCAACTGAGTATTAGCCACATGGCACTCCTACTTAACACACACTTGCACTACAAAGATTTCAATGATGCAATATGAAAAGGCATAATGAATCAATACAAATTTAAAATTAAAAAAGTCAAGAAAATAAAAGAGTGACGTTAACTGGAGAAACAAGACTTGAGAAACAAACTTAATGACTGGTTCATCATAGGAATTAAAAATTACCCTTCGCCAACGCAGATGTATGAATAATGGTAAGCACTTCCAGCTGATGGGCATCGGCTAGCAAGTTCAGCATAGCAGAAGGCAGAAAGAGCAGCTGCTATGCCAGCTATTAAGAAGGAAAAGGCGAGGGCCGGCCCAGAATGCTCTCTGGCAACTGTACCAACAAGAATATACACCCCGGCACCAATGGTTGAACCAACTCCTAAAGAACCAAAGAACGACCCAACAATTAGTTCATTAAATTAATATCAGATTGAATACTTAACTGCATATTCTACATTTTTTAAGCACTAGATCAGACAATTTAAAATACAAAATTTAGAACCTAAGCGCTTATTCTAGTTCTTAAAACACTTTGAAGCACTCTCCACGAGCATCAACAGTAAAGATGCTAAAAGGAGCTGGGAGGAGATAGAGGAAAGGATAGGTCTTAGCCAGAGTCAAAGAAAAGGCCTAAATCTTAAGCAACTCTCTCCCTATATAAGCTGTCTTTTTTTATAATAACGAAAAAAAAAAGGTTAATAAGAGGAGGAAAACAAGGTGATCAAACACTGGAAATAAATAGGATGACATCATATTCAAATCGAAACGAAAAATCATTTGTCAATCAAATTAACCCAACATAACGCGTAGGAAATCAGAATTGCATAAATTTGAAAGAGGAGAAGAAAACATTGGAAGATATTCAACAAAAAAGCACCTATAGCAATGAGGTGAGGAACCGTCAAAGCTTTTGCCAATTGAGGATGGAGCTTATGAACATCAGAAGTAACCCCAGATGAAGAAGAAGATGAAGACTTCGAATGAGCAAAATCAACCTGCTTCCTCCTTATTAGACCTTTCAAGAATCCTCCTCCCCCACCATCCACAAAACCATCGTTTTGGGAATCAGAAATTAAACCCATAACAATTCCCCAAAATATATCCTCGACTGCTTCCAAAAATTCTTGCCCTTTTCCTTTTGACGTATGTAAATTTAATTTCAAGAACAAGAATTATGAATTATATTGATTAAAAAAAAACACACAAGAATTATGTTAGATGGACAACGGGCAAAAGATACAGGGTATTTAATTATGTATGCACCCCAATCCCGAAGGCCATGAAGAGAAAGATTCTTTGCAGATTCTGACTAAGGCCAGGGGATAGCAGAGGATAGGAGTTAGGAGGGGAGGCTACGACCAGATTCCTTAGACACCTAGCAATAATTCGAGAGACTTTTATTTTACCCACTTTTCTATTGTAGGTCAGGGAGCTCACCACGCGCTCTTAGGGCGTGTACTTTTTTACCTACACATTTTTCTTCCTTTTATTCTATTTTAATATTCGGTTTAAATTGAAAATTTTGACTCCGAAGAAATGAAATTTTGATCTAATATGGTCTGATTTTTCCAATTATAAAAACTTAATTTAATTTTTCACTTTTAATGATAAAAAATTATTTAAAAATATAAAATTAATTTTAAGACATTATTAATTTATTGATTATTATTTATTTTTATATAAAATATCTTTTTTAAAAAAATTAAATATTTATATTTGACTTAAATACAAGAATTAAAAATGATTTTTTACTAAAAAAAGTAAATTATTTAAATTAAAAAAATAAATGAAAACATTAGATCGAGATTCTTATTGATCAATATGTCTCTCTACATTCAAACTTCAAACTTGAGATAAGGGAGTTGCTAAATACAATGCTTTTTTTTCACTTTTTCTACATTTTGTATGATTTCTCTCTTTAAAAAATCCTTACTCTAGAGCTCTTTTAGTGTCTTACAAAATTTTAAAAAATATATAATTGAATAAAAATAAAAATATATCATATAGAAATGAAGGAACCAAACACGTTTTCTTCATGCTCAAACACACTTAACGAACACTAAATATAATTATTCGGAGGAAGAATTTCGGTCACTTTAGATAGATGACCGGATTTCTTCGTTCGAGCATGGCCATTAATTTTTTATAAACAATGGCAACCATCTCTTTTTCATCTAGACTTGAATTAGCTTGGACCAAGGTTACCGTGAAAGAGCTTTAGAAATTGCATAGGAGTCCATTTCGAGTTTCAAATTATTAAATTCAACCTTTGATCATAAGAGTGATAAATTTGCAACTAATTGGCCTCTTCCACTTTGGCGATGAAGTATTTTAATTTATTTGTGTCAAAAGGACTTCATGCTTCTCCTCATATATTAGATAGAGTGCTAACAAACTAATTTAGATTATTGGTAGCTATGTCGATTTTCGAGTGTTAGCTGTGTTTTTTTCATTTTAGTTCTTGAGGGAGACGAGAGAGAGACAAGGAGAAGTTATATACTCATAAATTAATTGATTTTTATGTTATTTAATTACTATATTTTGTTTAAAAATTGGTTAATTATGTTATTTAATGGATATATTTCGCATTTCCTTTCTATTTCTTTGTTTGTAAGTTTTTTGGTGTATTTTTTAGTTCATTATGGAGATAAAAGAAGAAGAAGAAATGTTAGAGAACTAAAAAAAAAATTCACGTCATCTGATAATGTGACACAATTAGAAGATGACACGTAACGCAATCAGAAGATAACAAGTGTCGCTTTAAGAAGCCGTAATGTGGACCAATGAGGACACGACACGTGACGGTGTGTGGAGAAATTAGGCCACCAACTGAATTTTCAAGATTTTGGAGTGTGAAATTATCATTTTGTCCCTGATTTTTGTGTCTATAAATGGAAAGCTTATTTTTATCGTTTTAACACTAATTTAGCTCCAAGCTTCTCCATTTTTTTTGAAATTTCTTTCTTTAATTATTATCTTCATCTTAGTGTATTTTCTAGAATTTTTAGAATAATCTTTCAATGCTTTTGTAATATTTAGTAAATAAATTTTGTCCGAATAATTTCAATATTTCCGAAGAGTTTTTCTTTCAAAATTTCTTTCTAATGCTTATAAATTTCATCTTATATTTATTAAATATGTATTGTGAATAATTTCTTTTTGTTAGTAAGGATATGTGTTAAGTTATTAATAAATGAGAGTATGAGATAATTTTATTTATACTTAATTTATATTTTGATTTATTTAACTGGACTTATGGTCGATTTACCCGATTAGTTTTTATTTATTTCGCTTTATGCATTTTAAATATCACAAATGGAAGGTCGAACCACCTAATTAGTTTAATTTACTTTTATGTATTTTCTTTTCTTTTTTATGGAAGGCCGAGCCTCCATAAGGCTTGTTGGTAGTGGTGTTTAATTAAATTTGAAATTAATATGTCTGAGCTGATCAAGATTAATCTACTTTGTAAAAATAGAAATTTGTCTAAGATGATCGAGATTCTAAAACCTAATTACTTAATAATGTCTTTATCTATGATTAATCACATAAAAAATATAACTTGATACTAGTTTATTGTTAACGCTTTTCATATAATTTGTTTTTCAAAATCCTTTTTAGTTTTATTCACAAATTTTTGTTATTTATTTTATTCCAAAACCCCCAAAAAATATTTATTTTAATTGTTGTTATTTTCTTTTTCTCAAAATACCAAAACCCCAAAACTTTTTCCGATTAATTGTTTTAATTTAAGAGTTGACAAATCCCTGTAGATTCGATCCTTACTTTCCCTATCTACATAGGAATTGTTAGATTTATATTTGAAAGTCGAATGATAAGTTTCATCAAATTCTGACGTCATTGCTGGGGATTTGTTTTAATTTCATCTCTTAAAATTATTAATCTTTTTCTTTTGTTACAGATTTTATTCATTTGGTGATATTTAGATACACATTTCATTCATTTAGTAACGCTAGACAACAAGTTCATTATTGTATGCACTTAAAAAGTGATAATATCACCGGGAAAGAACAATGGAGTAAAATACCAGTTGAGATAAGAGAACAAGCTATAGATCTTGAAGAAGGCAAAACAGAAAATCAACTGGATATCCAACTTATTTCTAGTGATATTCTTCCTACTTATCTTTCTAATATGACTTTGAATCAAAGATCTCTTAAATAATTCACTGCTCGTACTATTGATGAATGATGTACTCATAAATTAATTGATTTTTATGTTATTTAATGACCATATTTTGTTTAAAAATCGATTAATTATGTTATTTAATTGATATATTTCACGTTTCCCTTCTATTTCTTTATTTGTAAGTTTTTCAGTGTATTTTAATTCATTATGGAGATAAAAAGAAAAAGAAGAAATGTTGGAGAAGATAAAAAAAAATCCATGTCATCCGATAACGTGACGCAATAAGAAGATGACACGTGTCACAATAAGAAGATGACAAGTGGCGCAATCAGAAGGTGACAAGTGACGCTTCTAGAAGCCGCAATTTGGACCAATGAGGACACGACACGTGGCGAAGTTGGGAAATTAGGCCATCAACTAAATTTTCAAGACTTTGAAGTGCAAAATGACCATTTTGCCCCTGATTTTTGTGGCTATAAATAGAAATCTTATTTTTATGATTTAATTACCAATTTAGCTCCAATCTTCTCCATTTCTTTTGCAATTTATTTATTTTATTATTGTCTTAATCTTAGTATATTTTTCAGATTTTTTAGAATAAAATTTCAAGGATTTTTGTAATAATATAGTAAAGAAATTATGTCCGGATAATTTCAATATTTTCGGGGAGTTTATCTTTCAAATTTTCTTTCTAATGTTTATAAATTCCATCTTATATTTATTAATTATGTATTGTGAGTAATTTTCTTTTGTTAGCAAGAATATGTGTTAAGTTATTAATAAATGGGATTATGAGATAATTTTATTTGCACTTAATTTCTATTTGGATTTATTTAACTGTACTTATGGTCGGCTTACCCGTCTAATCTTTATTTATTTTACTTTATGCACTTTAAATATCGCAAATGGATGGCTGAGTCACCTATTAATTTAATTTACTTTTATATATTTTATTTTCTGTATTATTGAAGGCCAATCCTCCTAACTAGTTTAATATATTTTTATGTCTTTAATTCTTTTTCTTATGGAAGGCCAAGTCTCCATACTTTTAGTTTAATTTATTTAAATGGCCGGTTCAACTACCTAATTTCTTTAGTTAATATAATTCAATTTTTATTTCTATATATATATGTGTGTATTTATTTAATATACTTATATATATTAATTAAGTATTTATATAATTCCTGTTTTAACCAATATAATTGTGTGAATTAATTGGATTGACAATTTAGTTAATGAATGTGATTATATAGTTAGGATTATTAATCTTGTATTAATGATTCAAGTAGCATCTACTAGTTTAATTGAGTTGCAGCTCTTGGCTGAATTAAATTAGTAGTGGAATTATATAATTTAAATTGTATATAATTAAGCTGATTGTTATATACAATTTAATATTGGTGATGCCTTATTTGTTTAATGCAATTTGATTGAGCATCCTATACACGCTGGTTGGTAGTGGTGTTTAATTAAATTAGAGATTAATCTGTCTGAGTTGATCGAGATTAATCTATTTTGTAAGGATAGGAATCTGTCTGAGCTGATCGAGATTCTAAAACCAACTACTACTTAATAATGTATTTATCTATGATTAATCACATGAAAATATAACTTGATAATAGTTCCTTTCTAACGCTTTTTATATCATCTGTATTCCAAATTTCGTTTTAATTCTGTTTACAAAATCCAAAACCTCAAAAATATTTTTTTTAATTGTTGTCATTACCTTATTCTCAAAATACCAAAACCCCGAAAAACCTTTTACGGTTAATAATTTTAATTTAAGAGTTGACAAATCTATGTGGATTCGATATTTACATTCCATATCTACATAGGAATTGTTAGGTTTAAATTTGAGAGGCGTACGACAGGCTTCGTCAAATTTTGGCGCTGCTGTAGGGGATTTGTTTTAATTTCTTCTATTAAAATTGTTAATCTTTTTATTTTGTTACAAATTTCATTCCTTTGGTGATATTGAGATACATATTTCATTCCTTTGGTGACGCCAAACAACAGTTCATTGTTGTATGCACTTAATAAGTGGTAAGATCACCGAGGAAGAATAAGGGAGTAAAACACCAGTTGAGATCAGAAATCAAGCTACGGATCTTGAAGAAGGCAAAGCAGAAAATCAACCAGATACCTAACTTATTTTTGGTGATATTCTTCCAACTCATCTTTTTAATATGATTTTGAATCAAAGATCTCTAAAAGAACTCACTGCTCATACTCTTGATGAACAACTTTTATGCATTATTTTTCCACAAGTTGATGCTAATTTTAAAATGCATATTGGTTTTATAAAATGTTTGCCAACATTTAATGGATTACCTGGAGAAGATCCATTTAGGCACATTAAGAAATTTCATGTTATTTGCTCTAATTTGAAACAAGAAGGTACAAGAGATGAAGTTATTAAACTGCGTTCTTTTCCTTTTAGCTTACAAAATAATGCAAAAGATTGGTTATATGATTTGCCTTCGAGATCTATTCAAGATTGGACTAGAATGCAAAGAGCTTTTCTAGCTAAATATTATCATGCATCTAGAACTGCAACAGTCCGAAAAGACATAAGTGGCATAAGACAACAAATTAGTGAAACATTGTATGAATATTGTGAAAGATTTTAAAGATTATGTGTTAGTTGTCATCATTATCAAATACCTGAATAATTATTAATTCAATATTTTTATGAGGGTTTGATTTCTTATGACAGGATGACAATTGATGCTGGTGGTGGTGGTGCTCTTTCAGATAAAACCCCACAAGCTGCACGTGAATTAATAGCTAACATGGCTGTTAATTCACAATCTGTTAACACCATGAATGATACCGTAAGAAAGGTAAATGAAATAGATGCATCATCTACACAAATTGAGCAAAGACTAGATCATCTTACCAATTTAGTTGGTCAATTAGTTGGGAAAAGAATCAATGCACCGGTAAAAGCATGTGGAATTTGTTTAGGCAATGACCATCCTACAGATTCTTGTCCTACACTATTTCAAGAGGAACAAGCCAATGCCATGGGTAATTTTCATAACCAACCTCAGAGAAAACACAATCAATTCTCCAACACATACAATGAAGGGTGAAAAAACCATCCTAACTTTAGATGGAGTAACCAAGGGGTTAGGCCACCAATGAACCCACCAGGTTTTGTTCCTAATCAACACCAAAATCCTCCTCAACCTCCTCAGAACCAACAACAGAGTATATCTTTAGAAGATATAGTGAAATCTCTAGCCTTAAGTTCTATATCTTTTCAGAGAGATACCATGTCCTTCCAAAAGGATACAAAGTCTAGCATTCACAACTTAGAGAATCAGGTAGGACAAATGGCTTCTGAATTAGGTCAATTGAAAACACATATTTTCAATAAACTTCCATCACAACCACTAAATTCCAGAGAAAATGTTAGTGTCGTAACATTAAGAAGTGGTAAAGTGTTGGAAGAATCCAAGAGACCAGAGGAAAATAAAGGCACGGAAAAAAACACCTATTTCAAGCCCAACATCTTTCGACAAAGTTCCTCAAATAGGAGAATCTTCTTATTCTATTCCTAAGGTAAGTCCTCATTTTTGAAAGCCCTAAAGCTTTTAATGTCTTAATTTTGATTAATGACAAAAATTGATAAGGACTAATGTCTTATTTGTACAAGTGATAGAGTTTTTGGATTCATGATTTAATCCATGCAAGACCTAAGTTTCAAATCTTCAGGAAAGAGCTTTTGATGTTAAGCATTGAAGATAAGCGTTTCTGGATTAGATAGGATCTAGAGGTGTCGCATTATTTTCTAATTTATCTTTAGATATCTCTAGGTCTACCCCTTTGAGTAATAAGTTCTATAGGTTGCTCAAATAAAAGTGAAATGATTTTCAAAATACATGCACATACTTAAAAATTCATAAAACATATTTTGCAAACTCTTGGAGTTGTTTGGAAACTTGTTCTGCATAGTTTTAATGCATGTGTGGTCGACCTGACAAAAGTGTGGACGACCACAGATCATGCGGTCGACCAGACTTCTCAGAGTATCGTCCGCTGTATGTCCAGATCTCTCTGGAACACTTGCGGATGATGGAGCGGTCGACCGGACTTCTGAGCTCATCGTCCGTAGGTTGTCCAGAGTTCTCTGGAACATTTGCGGATGATGGTGTGGACGACCCTCCTGATTTGCGGTCGACCGCACTTCTCCTGAGTGGGATTCAAACAGCCATTTTTATGATCGTTGGTGCATACTTATAAATACCAAATCGTTTAAACAACTTAAAAAACACTACTTTTTGAGCAAAAATCTGATCCTAACACTTCATAGAACCTCTGGAGATTATTTTGAAACCAAAACATAACATTCATATTGTGAAATCCATCAAAGTGAGATTCATACAAAATCATTGAGGTTCTTGAGCAACTTACAAGAAAATATTACTCAAGGAGGTATTTATGCTTTAAATTGATATATCTTCACATTAAGGTGATTTCATATATCAAACTCTTCTTATTCATATCTTGATTGATTTGTTCAAGGTTGCATTGAACTTAAAACTCTAAGGGTTAGAGTGAGCCTTGAATCATAGAAAATTGTGATTGTTTTTAGAGTATCTTTTTCATTAATTGTTGTAATAGAGATAGGTGTGTAAACAAAGTTATTTTGTAAAACTCAAAGTGTTGAGTGAACCTTGGTTGGTTAAGAGGTTTGTGTTGTAAAACCCTAAGGGAATTGGGTGAGTCTCTATTGTATTCTCTCTTACTATATTAGTGAAAGGTTTTGTGAAATCCTTGAGTAGATAGCTCAAGGTAGTGGATTAGGTTTTGTTGGATAAACCGAACCACTATAAATCTTTGTGTTCTTTGCCTTTTTTCTTGAACTTATCTTTTCATACTTTGTTTGATCACCAAGTGTTTGATATTAGTTATCTTAGAAAGCCTGTTTATTTTAAAAGAGGAAAAATCGGTTAAAACCTAATTCACCCCGTATCTACGAATAAGGCTTTATCCGTAGTAATACGATCAGCTAAGCCTTATTTGGCCACCCCGGGGGCAACCGTTCATGGCCATTATGGGGAAATCCTTTATGAAGGCGATACATTAGTTACATTTATATATGAAAAGTCGAGATCTGGGGACATAACGCAGGGTCTTCCAAAAGTGGAACAAGTGTTAGAAGTGCGCTCGATTGATTCAATATCGATGAATCTAGAAAAGAGGATTGAGGGTTGGAACGACTGTATAACAAGAATTATTGGATTTCCTTGGGGATTTTTTATTAGTGCTGAGCTAACTATAGTGCAAAGTCGTATCTCTTTGGTCAATAAGATCCAAAAGGTTTATCGATCCCAGGGGGTGCAGATTCATAATAGGCATATAGAAATTATTGTACGTCAAATAACATCAAAAGTGTTGGTTTCAGAAGATGGAATGTCTAATGTTTTTTCACCCGGAGAACTAATCGGATTGTTGCGAGCAGAACGAATGGGACGCGCTTTGGAAGAAGCGATCTGTTACCGAGCCATCTTATTGGGAATAACAAGAGCATCTCTCAATACCCAAAGTTTCATATCTGAAGCAAGTTTTCAAGAAACTGCTCGAGTTTTAGCAAGGGCAGCTCTCCGGGGGCGTATTGATTGGTTGAAAGGTCTGAAAGAGAACGTTGTTTTGGGGGGGATGATACCTGTCGGGACCGGGTTCAAGGGATTAGTGCACCCTTCAAAACAACATAACAAGATTCCTTTGAAAACCAAAAAAAGAATCTATTCGAGGTGAAAATGAGAGATATTTTGTTTCACCAGAGAAAATTAGTTGATTCTTCCCTTTCAAAGAATTTCCACGATACATGAGAACAATCATTTATAGGATTTACTGATTCCTAAGAAGGGAGTCATTCCTTTCACTACTTTCTTTGATTTGGTGCAGTCATTTGATTTACTAATAAAAAGACTAATGAATAGAAAAGAAAATAACGGCTTGGGTTGTGGATCTATAGCCAATCTACGGTAGAGCAGAAGGTTCCGTTGGAACAATTTTTTATTTCAGTTCAGGGCTCCTCCTCTCTTTTTTAAAAAGGTAAAGGAGGGGCGGGGGGAGAAATGACAAGAAGATACTGGAACATAAATTTAGAAGAAATGATGGAGGCGGGAGTTCATTTTGGCCATGGTACTAGGAAATGGAATCCTAAAATGGAACCTTATATCTCTGCAAGGCGCAAGGGTATTCATATTACAAATCTTACTCGAACTGCTCGTTTTTTATCAGAAGCCTGTGATTTGGTTTTTGATGCAGCAAGTAGAGGAAAACAATTCTTAATTGTTGGTACCAAAAATAAAGCAGCTGATTCAGTAGCATGGGCTGCAATAAAAGCCCGGTGTCATTATGTTAATAAAAAGTGGCTCGGCGGCATGTTAACGAATTGGTCCACTACAGAAACGAGACTTCATAAGTTCAGGGACTTGAGAATGGAACAAAAAACAGGGGGACTCAACCGTCTTCCAAAAAGAGATGCAGCTATGTTGAAAAGACAATTATCTCGTTTGCAAACATATCTGGGCGGGATTAAATATATGACAGGGTTACCCGATATTGTAATCATTGTCGATCAGCACGAAGAATATACGGCGATACGAGAGTGTATCACTTTGGGAATTCCAACGATTTGTTTAATCGATACAAATTGTGACCCTGATCTAGCAGATATTTCGATTCCAGCTAATGATGACGCTATGTCTTCAATCCGATTAATTCTTAACAAATTAGTGTTTGCAATTTGTGAGGGTCGTGCTAGCTATATACGAAATCCTTGATTAATAATAAGATAAATAATTTACTTCGAGAATCCCATAGAGATAGAGTTATGAACTCAGTTACTGTTTCTGAATTTCATCAAAATCAAAAAAGAGATAAAAATAACTGGGAAGACCGTGTGATTAGTTATTATTCAAAATTGTACTATTAGTTGGTATTCCAAATATCCGATTCAAGTAGGCAAGGAGATGGTTGAATCAAATTGAAAGTTCTATTTTTTTTTTTCAGAGGGCAATATGAATGTTTTAGCAAACACACTAAAAGGGTTATATGATGTATCTGGTGTGGAAGTAGGCCAGCATTTCTATTGGCAAATAGGGGACTTCCAAGTCCATGGCCAAGTACTTATAACTTCTTGGGTTGTAATTGCTATTTTATTAGGTTCGGCCGCCATAGCTGTTCGGAACCCGCAAACCATTCCGAGTGGGGGTCAGAATTTCTTCGAATATGTTCTTGAATTCATTCGAGATGTTAGTAAAACTCAAATTGGAGAAGAATATGGTCCTTGGGTTCCTTTTATTGGAACTATGTTTCTATTTATTTTTGTTTCTAATTGGTCAGGAGCTCTTTTACCTTGGAAAATCATACAATTACCTCATGGGGAGTTAGCCGCACCCACGAATGATATAAATACTACAGTTGCTTTGGCTTTACTCACGTCAGTGGCCTATTTCTATGCGGGTCTTGCCAAAAAAGGATTAGGTTATTTCGGGAAATATATTCAACCAACTCCAATCCTTTTACCCATTAACATCTTAGAAGATTTCACAAAACCCTTATCGCTAAGTTTTCGACTTTTCGGGAATATCTTAGCTGATGAATTAGTCGTTGTTGTTCTTGTTTCTTTAGTACCTTCAGTGGTTCCTATACCTGTTATGTTCCTTGGATTATTTACAAGTGGTATTCAAGCTCTTATTTTTGCAACTTTAGCCGCGGCTTATATCGGTGAATCCATGGAGGGCCATCATTGAAATAGTTTTTTCAAACTAACAAGTCTTTGGTTCAATAAAATTGACTTAGGGAATATACAACTAGGCCATAGAGTAATAGCGTAATAGCAAAAAAATTACGCTATTGGATAGGTGTAAAAAAGGAAAGAGATCGAAAAGATCTTTTTCCTAAAGTTCCCTTTCGTCCACTTAATCTCCTCAACGAATATTAGATTTCTATCTCATTAGTCAATGGTTCAAGTTCAATATTCAAATAATAAAAGAATTTGAATATTCAATACGAATGCCTGTAGTATATCTTTAGGACGTGTGATTAAATATTACTATTAAAATTAAGTAATTTAATGTAATAATTTAAATGTAAATATTAATAAATAATATTAAAAAAAAATAAATAGGTAAACTCTTGTAGATATTTCGATAATAGATTCTCGAATCCGATTGAATCTAAGATGAATGCTTAGTTTACGTTATGGAAGAAAGACACGTATATGTGATATTAAATATTGACTGATTTTATATGAACTAAAGATATATTTTATTTGCCACCCCACTCCTATGAATTTTGGCAGGGATTCTAATACCAATAGAAACCTTTCCCCTCCCGTCTCTGTCAATTGAATAAATAAACAGATGAAATTCAGAAAAGGGTGTACGAAAATAAGACAAGAAATGGAAGATCGAAAGTCGTATGGATTCACAAAGACTCTGTGGATAGAAACAGAAACTCAAAATTCCACTAATACTATTACTTAGTGTTTCAACTCGAAGTTCTTAGTTACTTCGAATCCTAACGACGGAATTATTAAGTCATAATTCGTTGGTTGATTGTATCATTAACCATTTCTTTTTTTGGTACGAGGGAACTTATCATGAATCCACTGATTTCTGCCGCTTCCGTTATTGCTGCTGGGTTGGCCGTAGGGCTTGCTTCTATTGGACCCGGAGTTGGTCAAGGGACTGCTGCGGGGCAAGCTGTAGAGGGTATCGCGAGACAGCCTGAGGCAGAGGGAAAAATACGAGGTACTCTATTGCTTAGTCTAGCTTTTATGGAAGCTTTAACAATTTATGGACTCGTTGTAGCATTAGCGCTTTTGTTTGCGAATCCTTTTGTTTAATATGAAAAATCCCTATTTGGACTTATTGTTTCCTTTTTCGAATTCTAGTAAGATTTCACTCCTACAATTACTTATTCGTTGACAAAATGACCTGCGGGAAGGTTTGATTTGTGGATGAGGGATTTGTATACCCACTCCCCTTCATCCTTCCCCTTTGGGGTCCAATGGACTCTAAGGATTGACACAAGGGGGGATAGTTCATATAAATCGAATACTTTATAGGAAATAAAATAAATAAAAAAGAGGGACGAAGTGATACAAAAAGAACTCTATTCTATTTTTTAGTCTATAGGAGATCATATGAAAAATGTAACCGATTCTTTCGTTTCTTTGGGCCATTGGCCATCCGCCGGGAGTTTCGGGTTTAATACCTATATTTTATCAACAAATCTAATAAATTTAAGCGTAGTGCTTGGTGTATTGATCTTTTTTGGAAAGGGAGTGTGTGCGGGTTGTTTATTTCAAGAATATGCTGGATCCAACCAGCTGTACCTTTTTCGTTATAACTAGAAAAGAAAGGTGCACGATCTCACGAATGACTTTGATGCGGAGCATAGAGATGTCATTAATGGAAATTCGAGTTCAAGCACAAATAAGAAGAAGCTGGATCCTTTGAGCTATGATGGAGGTCCAATTACAAGAGCTAGAGCTAAACAGATGAAAGATGCACTCAATGGGCTTATTTTGTGTTATTTGGATCAATCTGCTCAAGAGGGAAATTGCATGGGCTGTCCAAGACTTGTGAATTTAATTAGATTTGATACAAAAGAGAAGAAAGTCCAATTACAAGCCCACCAAACTTAAGAATTTCGTCCAGCCCATAAGGATTTTAGGGTTTATTTGTTTTCTATAAGAATTTGGAAATCTTGGCAGATTTGGTACCTATTAGATTTATTGTTTTATTTGTTTTCCTTTTTGAATAAGGAAATCTGGGTAGATTTGATATCTTAGTAGATTTGGTTTCCTTTTTAAATAAGTAGAGTTCCTAATCAAACAAGGATTTGAACTCTTTCTTCTATATATGTAATTGGAACAATTCAGATGATAATGATTGAATACAATTTTGAGTTTTCTCTTAAAAGTTCTTGTGAGAGCTTTGTTTTGAAATTCTCTAAGAATTTCGCCACTTATAATTAGGGTTCTTAGTTGTTTGATAACTAAAGGCTCCTAATTCGTGATCTTTGGTAATAGTATCAAGAGTTTGTTACGGGTCTTGTTTGATAGATAAGCAAGGATCGTATCAGTTTGGTATCAGAGCCTAGGTTGCGGGAAACAGGTTGTTCTATAACCTTCTTATCCTTTTGTTTCAGTTCGGAAAAAAAAACCAAAAAAAAAAAAAAAAGATTGAGAAAGTTGATTTCAAGTTTCAGAAAAAAAGATCAAAGATTCGTTCTTGTTGTTTGAGTCCAAGTTTGGGGCAAAAAAAAAAAAAAAAGGGTTACAGATTCATTCTTTTCACCAAAGATCCATTCTTTTCGTTTGAGTTTTGGTTATCAAAGACTAAGAACTCATTCTTAGTGATTTGTAAAGGCTTAGCTCAAATAAGAACTTCAAAGAGAGGCTGTTGTGTGGTCAAATTTGGTGAGATCAATAGAGGGATTCAAAAACAGTCGAGTGAAACACGTGAGGGAGAGTTAGTTTAGGATTTTCCTTTTCTAACATTTTTATTGCAGGTTTTTTTTACATCATGGAATCAAAAGATAGACTTACCTTAGAGGCAATACAAGGAATGATGCAAAAGATGTTGTCACAACAAGAAGATCTTGCTAGTGACAACCAGAAATTGAAAGAAAGATTGGGGAGAATTGAGCAAGGCACTTCAAGTCGTGCTCAATCTGGAGGAACAAAACGAAATCTCATGGATGAATTAGAAGATGAATTTGACGTAGATTCTACACGTTTCAACAAAGAAAAATCTAAAGATGGGAACTTGGGGTCAATCAAGATGACGATTCCATCTTTCCAAGGCAAGAGCAATCCAGAAGCATATTTAGATTGGGAAAAGAAGGTTGAACGTGTGTTTGAATGTCATAACTACACCGAAGAGAAGAAGGTAAAATTGGCTGTTGTAGGTTTTACTGATTATGCAAGTGTGTGGTGGGATCAGCTCTCAACTTCTAGGCGTAGGAGTGGAGAAGGTTCAATCTCTTCATGGTTTGAGATGAAAACAATTATGAGGAGGAGATTTGTACCACAACATTATTATAGAGAGTTGTACAATCTTTTACAGAGATTGAACCAAGGATCAAAGAGCGTTGAAGAGTATCATCAAGAGATGGAGATGGCCATGATTCGAGCCAATGTTGAGGAGGACAAGGAGGCTACTATGGCACGATTTCTTTCTGGTTTAAATCGTGACATTGCTAACCTGGTTGAATTGCATCATTATGTTGATTTTGAGGATATGGTACACATGGCAATTAAGGTTGAGAAGCAATTAAAGATGAGGAACAAATCTGGTTTGACTTCTACTTCTTCATGGAAGTCGAATTGGAAGGGAAACAAAGGTGGAGATTCAAATTCAAGCAAGGACAGATTTGAAGCAAATAAAAGTAAAGATGTTTCTACAACAAAAATACAACCTAAGGATGATAAATCTAAGGGTTCCTTGAGAGATCTGAAGTGCTTTAGATGCTTGGGATATGGACATAGGCAAGCCCAATGTCCTACTGTAAAGGTGATGGTTATACGAAATGGAGAAGTGGTGAGTGAAGATGAGGGAGATAATTTTGACTACAGTGACATGCCACTATTAGCAGAAGATTCAGAGGAAGCAGATGATGGAGAAACAGCCCCTGAAGGATCAGTTTTCAGCTTGGTCACAAGACGAGCACTAAGCATCCAATCCAAAGAGGATGAGTATGATAGGCGAGTTATGCATGATGGCTTCACTAATCGATATTCTTTTGTGATGGATGGACGACCTATTAAGTTGCTGCCCATGTCACCTAAAGAGGTGTTTGAAGATCAGAAAATATTGAGTGAATGTGAGAGTGCACAAAAAAAAAAGAAGATGCACGAGCAAAAGGAGAGCTGTGAGAAAAGCCATGAGAGGCGTGAGAAAGAGAGGAAAAAGGAGAGGAAACAGAGGGGATGTGCCATGAGGAAAAGAATCTTGAGAGGGCACATGCAAAAGGAGAGAATAGTGTGCAAAGAGTGGCTAAACAAGAGGTAAAAGGCAATTTCTATGCAAGAGAGGGTGAGGTCCGAAAGGCCTATCTATCTAGGCAATCTATGCTTCTTTTGGTATTCAAAGGAGCGAATTTAACTATTTCTTCTAACCCAGATCTCTCTTCTCTTCCTAGTTCTTTTCAAACTTTGTTGCAGGAATTTGAAGAATTGTTTCCTGAAACTATGCCAGAAGGCTTGCCACCACTTAGAGGGATTGAACACCAAATTGACTTCATTGCTGGAGCACAAATTCCAAACCGACCAGCTTATAGAAGCAATCCTGAAGAAACCAAGGAGTTACAAAGGCAAGTGGATGAATTGTTGTCTAAGGGTTTGATCAAAGAAAGTATGAGTCCATGTGCAGTACCCGTGTTGTTGGTGCCTAAAAAAGATGGTTCTTGGCGAATGTGTGTTGATTGTCGAGCAATTAACAAAATTACGGTGATGATTCGAGGGCGAATCCTTTTGAGGAAAGGGGGAGTGATGCGGAGCATAGAGATGTCATTAATGGAAATTCGAGTTCAAGCACAAATAAGAAGAAGCTGGATCCTTTGAGCTATGATGGAGGTCCAATTACAAGAGCTAGAGCTAAACAGATGAAAGATGCACTCAATGGGCTTATTTTGTGTTATTTGGATCAATCTGCTCAAGAGGGAAATTGCATGGGCTGTCCAAGACTTGTGAATTTAATTAGATTTGATACAAAAGAGAAGAAAGTCCAATTACAAGCCCACCAAACTTAAGAATTTCGTCCAGCCCATAAGGATTTTAGGGTTTATTTGTTTTCTATAAGAATTTGGAAATCTTGGCAGATTTGGTACCTATTAGATTTATTGTTTTATTTGTTTTCCTTTTTGAATAAGGAAATCTGGGTAGATTTGATATCTTAGTAGATTTGGTTTCCTTTTTAAATAAGTAGAGTTCCTAATCAAACAAGGATTTGAACTCTTTCTTCTATATATGTAATTGGAACAATTCAGATGATAATGATTGAATACAATTTTGAGTTTTCTCTTAAAAGTTCTTGTGAGAGCTTTGTTTTGAAATTCTCTAAGAATTTCGCCACTTATAATTAGGGTTCTTAGTTGTTTGATAACTAAAGGCTCCTAATTCGTGATCTTTGGTAATAGTATCAAGAGTTTGTTACGGGTCTTGTTTGATAGATAAGCAAGGATCGTATCAGACTTCGGAATAAATTAAGAAATTTTAGATAAGAACCATAGCATTTCGTGATTCATTGGTAAATTGACTTTGATTCTCTATCAACCAATAATATGTGGCCATTAATATGAATATGGTTAAAGCAAACAGTTTGAAGTCTAGACGCAGCGTGGTACTCTTCCAACCTCTATGTTAATATAGAGATGGTTCAAAATGAATATTTTATGGATAGAGAACACTCCTATTCATAAAATGGTTTTGAACCCCTTATTGTAAAAATGGGTATTTCCCCCCTTTATATCCAATGCTGAATCGACGACCTATGTATAAGTAAGAAGAGTTCTTTGGATTTAAAGAAAAAAAAAAAGAAACAACTTTGTTGACAATTACATATTTTTTGTCAGAAGAGTCCTCGAAATATTTTGATTTGGCATTAGTTTATATCTTTTTTTTTTATATGAAAATATGAACAAACAAAGAATAGAGGATAGGCTCATTACATTCATAAAAAGATATGAGATTTTTTTTTAAGTAATTGAGTAGGAGAGCCAAATGAGTCGAAAGATTCATGTTTGGTTCGGGAAGGGGTTATGGAAGCTTTGGAATAAATGGAAAGATAATCCACTTTCATTAAGCGATTTATTAGATAATCGAAAACAGAGAATCTTGAATACTATTCGAAACTCAGAGGAACTCCGTGAGGGTGCCATTGAACAGCTGGAAAAAGCCCGGGCTCGCTTACGGAAAGTAGAAATGGAAGCGGATCAGTTTCGAGTAAATGGATACTCTGAGATAGAGCGAGAAAAGTTGAATTTAATTAATTCAACTTCTAAGACTTTAGAACAATTAGAAAATTACAAAAATGAAACTATTCAATTTGAACAACAAAGGGCGATTAATCAAGTCCGCCAGCGGGTTTTCCAACAAGCCTTACGGGGGGCCCTGGGAACTCTGAATAGTTGTTTAAATAACGAGTTACATTTACGTACCATTAGTGCCAATATTGGCATGTTAGGGTCAATGAAAGAAATAACTGATTAGTCTTTTCTAGAGTAGGCATTATTTTTTTTTTCTTTCAAAAAAGAATTAAGAAATACTCATGGTAACCATTCGAGCTGACGAAATTAGTAATATTATTCGTGAACGGATTGAACAATATAATAGAGAAGTAAAGATTGTAAATACAGGTACCGTACTTCAAGTAGGCGATGGCATTGCTCGTATTCATGGTCTTGATGAAGTAATGGCTGGGCGAATTGGTCGAATTTGAAGAGGAAACGGTAGGTATTGCTCTGAATTTAGAATCAAATAATGTTGGTGTTGTATTAATGGGTGATGGTTTGATGATACAAGAAGGAAGTTCGGTAAAAGCAACAGGAAGAATTGCTCAGATTCCAGTGAGTGACGCCTACTTAGGGCGTGTTATAAACGCCCTAGCTAAACCTATTGATGGTAGAGGCGAAATTTCAGCTTCTGAGTCGCGATTAATTGAATCCCCTGCCCCAGGTATTATTTCGCGGCGTTCCGTCTACGAGCCTCTTCAAACTGGACTTATTGCTATTGATTCGATGATTCCTATAGGTCGGGGCCAACGAGAATTAATTATTGGGGACAGACAGACCGGTAAAACAGCAGTAGCCACGGATACGATTCTCAATCAACAAGGTCAAAATGTAATATGTGTTTATGTAGCTATAGGTCAAAAAGCATCTTCTGTGGCTCAGGTAGTAACCGCTTTACAGGAAAGGGGGGCGATGGAATACACTATTGTGGTAGCGGAAACGGCGGATTCCCCTGCTACATTACAATATCTCGCTCCTTATACAGGAGCAGCTCTGGCTGAATATTTTATGTATCGTGAACGACACACTTCAATCATTTATGATGATCCCTCAAAACAAGCACAAGCTTATCGTCAAATGTCTCTTCTATTACGAAGACCGCCTGGGCGCGAAGCTTATCCAGGGGATGTTTTTTATTTACATTCACGCCTTTTGGAAAGAGCCGCTAAATCAAGTTCTAGTTTAGGTGAAGGAAGTATGACCGCTTTACCAATAGTTGAAACTCAATCAGGAGATGTTTCGGCTTATATTCCTACAAATGTAATTTCCATTACTGATGGTCAAATATTCTTATCCGCCGATCTATTCAATGCTGGAATTAGACCCGCTATTAATGTGGGTATCTCTGTTTCCCGGGTGGGGTCCGCAGCTCAAATTAAAGCTATGAAACAAGTAGCTGGTAAATTAAAGCTAGAATTGGCGCAATTCGCAGAATTAGAAGCCTTTGCACAATTTGCTTCTGATCTTGATAAAGCGACTCAGAATCAATTGGCAAGAGGTCAACGATTGCGTGAATTGCTTAAACAATCCCAATCAGCTCCTCTCGCGGTGGAAGAACAAATAATGACTATTTACACCGGAACAAACGGCTATCTTGATTCATTAGAAATTGTACAGGTAAGGAAATTTCTTGTTGAGTTACGGACTTACGTAAAAACTAACAAACCTGAATTCCAAGAAATCATCTCGTCTACCAAGACGTTTACCGAAGAAGCGGAGGCCCTTTTGAAAGAAGCTATTCAGGAACAAATGGACCGTTTTTTACTTCAAGAATAAGCATAAAAAACGGATCACTTACTTTCTTTTATCTTCAAAAGGTAATGATAATGTAATTAAGGGTCTCAAATTCAAGTAACTTGAAAAGTCTTTCAAGATATCAAAATATAAAAAAATATATATATATATGTGGAAATAATTTGCGTCCAATAGGATTTGAACCTATACCAAAGGTTTAGAAGACCTCTGTCCTATCCATTAGACAATGGACGCTTTTCATTCCGATTTTTTCGTATTTTCACTTTCCCCACCTCTTCGCTGAAGGAAAATAAAATAATCGGATTGTATGTGAGATATTTTTTGAAACTGTATATTAAATGATGCATTAAGTCTACAATATATAATAATTTCAATTTCGAATAAAAGAAGAGAAAGCGGGTAGCGGGAATCGAACCCGCATCGTTAGCTTGGAAGGCTAGGGGTTATAGTCGACGTCGATTCAGCATTTTGAACGTCTCTAATTCAAAACCGAACATGAAACTTTGGTTTCATTCGGCTCCTTTATGGATATGGATGTGAACAAAATAAACAAAATTCTACCCATAACATCTATGTCAACTTTTGTCTGACTACAGACAAAACTAATAGCTTTCTAGATGATCCCTCTAGAAGAGAGTAATTCTAACACTCTTTCTAGTTACTTCGTTCTCTATTTTTATTTGAGACGGTCCTGAGGAAAGGGTTTTGTTTCCACCGAGCTAAAACAACGGATCGATGCCTCTAGTAAACCAGAGTCATCGTTTAATAGCTATTTTGATTCAATTTTTTATTTGTAAAGCAAAAATTGAAAATTTAGTTACGATTAGAAACCTACTTTCTATCTTCATCCATGGATCCTTTACTCATACTTATTCAATTGGAAGTCTTAATCCAATTTCAAAATTTTGTTTCATAATTTCATAATCCAATTTCTAACTTTCTAAGTTATCCTTGGATACAAACCACGAGAATGTATATTTTTTCTCGAATCTGTGATTGAGAGGTAAAGGATTAAATCCTTTTCTTTTTGCAAATAAAGTTTTTTGTCGAAATACGAATCAAACCGAAAACAAGGACCCTTTAACTATAAAAGGGTTAAAAAAACGAATCACACTTTTACCACTAAACTATACCCGCTACAATACGATTATTGTATACAACTGCCCTTTTGTCGAACTGGTAAATGGGATATAATAATCTAATAAAGGTAGGATCATCAACAAATCATAATATTTAGAACATTGCTTTTTTTTTGTTCATGCTTAACTATTTACTATGTCACTAAATAGAATACTAAGCATTTATTTAATTTATATATTTTATATAATAAATAATAAATAATCTGTTTTGTTTTCAAATCAGATAAATGAAAAATCATCATTATTTTTCTATAATTAGTTGGAACAAAAAAGGCCCGGCTAGGTGCTGACCAGGCCAGGCAGTGTCGGTCTTTCGAACAAAATAACCTCAAGGCGAAAGGGGTGTTTTTAGTTTTCTTTATATTGTTGACACTTCCGAGCCCTTTCCTTTATTTATCGAAACTAAATTGCTGATAAAAATTGTACATATCTATATAATAATAGAGAAAGAAAAACTCCTTATTTTTTGTGTAATATAACCCAATTTTCAATTGGGAGAGATGGCTGAGTGGACTAAAGCGGCGGATTGCTAATCCGTTGTACGAGTTATTCGTACCGAGGGTTCGAATCCCTCTCTTTCCGTTTCCTTTGATGATTTTATTTCTTTATTTTTCAAATTTGGCAAATCCTTTGTGTTTTTATCTAAATAAAAAATCTTAAGAAAATAGAAAGGAAACCCCCTTATTCTTCACGCCCAGGATTACGTCCAGGATCATTAGATAGGAATCCAAAGATAAAGAGAGAAACAAAAAATATCACTACTGTGTAAACGAAGAGTTTGAGAGTAAGCATTACACAATCTCCAAGATAATTTTTTTTTTAAAACAAGAGAGAATAGATCCTCCATTTTTCTACCACATATCCTATTTGGATATCAAGAACCGAGTCTCCTTCTAGAAAAAATCATGAACTTTCTAGAAAATTAGTAATAAATTTTTGAAATTAAAATAATTTCAAATTAAGATTGAGGATCTTATCGAAAACTTACAGCAGCTTGCCAAACAAAAGCTAAGAGAAAAAAGAACAGGGGTATGACTGGCATAACATCTACGATTGGGTTCAAAAAAGCATAGGCCTCGGGCAATTTTCCGAAGAAAAAACTACTTGAATAAAAGGCAGAATTAAGACAGATACAGATCAAACTAAAGATATTAAGCATAACAGCCATTTTGTTCTTGGAGATAATTGCATTTTGATTGAGTTATTGATATAAGTAAAAAAGGGAAAAATTTAGGTAGACAAAAAGCTCCTTCTTCTCTTTTGAACTCACCCAACCAAAACCCTCCTATTCTCAAAAGAGAATAGAGGAAATCATACTTTCATACAATATCTTAATTGAATTATATCTAATGATCAATAAATTAAGTTTAATTCTATATTTTAAAAAATCATCTAAATAATCTATATATCTATAGAATAAATTAGATTGCAGTTGACAAATAATGAATACCAATATTATACTTTAATATTATCAAATAGAAATCGAAATGGGGCGTGGCCAAGTGGTAAGGCAACGGGTTTTGGTCCCGCTATTCGGAGGTTCGAATCCTTCCGTCCCAGAGCATATTCATTATGTTAGAATAGAATGAAGGTTTTTTTTTTAATGGGGTAAAGTCTAATGTTAGCTGGAATATCTTTCTTGCTTTTGCTTTTTCTCTTTTATGCATGAATCATATCAGTTTTACACAAACTGAATTGAATCGAGTTCAAATGACACGTAGATGTAATTCACTCCATTTCTGATCGAGGTAAATTGGGAACACGGGTTCCAAGAGTTTGAATTCAAAAAAGGGGGTCTTTTTATGCCCCATCCCATCTTGTTTCGGGAAGTTTGTTATTTATAAAAACAGTCCGTCCCGTCTTGATTTTCTATTTTATCAATATTTTAATTTTCAAGGATCCTATCTACCTCATGTATTTTCTTTGAATCTCGCATTTTAAGTATTTCGTATTTGGCCCTAATAAAAAATTTAAAATTTATGTAACACTTAAGAAGGCGGTGCTTTATATCTTTTAATATCTTTTATTCACTTTCTAGTCTATTATATATGGCAAGAACAAAATCTTGCTGAACTACACAGTTTAAACAAAATACATAAAAAATGAGTAAATGTTTAACATATATGTATCCTTCTATTCTATTTTTGTGAAAAAGGTTTTTGATCCCCTCGATTTGAAATTTGGAAATTCTTTTGAATTTCCTCTTTTAATTAAGAGGCCTTTCTAAAACTTCTTCAGAAACCTCTTTACAGATTTATAGTTATCTTCTATATGGATATATAACTATATATAGAAATATAGAATCTATATTCTAATAAAAAAAGGGGTATAGATTACGATGTCTACGAACCAATGACTATTCATGATTTCATAATTGAATCAATTCCATACTGGTTCCAAATTAGAGGAATGTTATGGTAAAACTTCGTTTGAAACGATGTGGTAGAAAGCAACGTGCGACTTGAAGGACATGATCCATTGTGGATTCTTTCTTATATCCACCATTTTGATTTCTATAGGAATGAAGGTGCTCTTGGCTTCGACATCCGTTGGTAACCTAACTAGTCCACGGTGGAGCTCGAATAGAAAGTATTAATTCATTTTTCAGGACAAGAATCTAGGGTTAATGCAAATCAATAAATTGGAGCAACTTTGTGAATATATCTTCGATATAGAAATCGAAGGGATCCCATTCGAGCGAGTTTCCAATTCAAAAGGACAATTTGTTGAAATTAATCAAACACTTTCGATCCGAAGTGGATCACCTGGGAATCAATTGTCCGTAGGATTCTTTGATAGAAGGAAATCACAAAAAGGGGTATGTTGCTGCCATTTTGAAAGGATTAAGAAGGACCGAAGTAATGCCTAAACCCAATGATTTAAAAAAAGATAAAGGATCTCAGAACAAGGAAACACCATTTTAATTGTCTCACTAACTGGGCCAGACTTAAGAATCCAAATCTATTTTCGAGACAAGCAAAAAAAGGGGTAAAGACTACTCAGAAAGAGTCTCTTTTGAATTATTTGAGAGTTATCTAACTTGAGTTATGAGTACGAATGGTTTCTTTTTCATTTTTAAGAAAGAAGAAGAAAAAAAGACTTAAACCCTAGTCTAATTGATTTGATGATTTTATAGAATCTTTTGTCATTTATGTAATTTATTCGAATTCCATGCCATAGATAAAATTTCAAATCCAATTCTTTTTTTCTCGAGCCGTACGAGGAGAAAACTTCCTATACGTTTCTAGGGGGGTGTATTGTTCATCTACATCTATCTCAATGAGTTGTCTATCGAATCGTTGCAATTGATGTTCGATCTCGAAGAGAAGGAAAAGCTCTTCAGAAAGTGGGTTTTTATGATCCGATAAAGAATCAAACTTATTTAAATGTTCCTGCGATTCTCTATTTCCTTGAAAAAGGGGCTCAACCTACGGGAACTGTTCAAGATATTTTTAAAAGAGTGGGGGGTTTTTAAGGAACTTCATTCTAATCAAACGAAATTCAATTAAAGAAATACAAAAAAAGGGGGGAGTAGTGATTTGTATATAACTTTGGATAACCTTTCTCTACTCTTTTTTATTTACCCCCTTTCCCGCTTCCCGCTCTATTCGTATCTATTTACCATAGTTTTCATCGAATCCTTTGTTCTATAAGGACAAAACCTTTTTTTCTTGATCCTAGAAAAGTTAGACATTCTCGACAACTTGATGGTTTTTATTTTAAATTTAACTAAGAGAAAACAATAGAAAAAAAGAAATTCAATTGAATTTCTTTTTTTCTATTGTTTTCTTTTCGTAACATTTATATTGACAACAATGTATCGAACAAATATAATCCTTCGTGATAAGTGAAGTTAGATCTAGTTATTTGGTTTGTTTGGTTTTTTACTTTACTTCATTCAAAATTCAAACGACGGGTTCTTTGATACACGAGCTTTTTTTTTGATTGAAAAAAGGGGATAACAAAGGGATCCGCCCATAAATTTTGAATCTATATTTTCATTTGATCTATTTTTTTTTATGTTCCGAATTCATTAGAAAATCTATTTTTTCGATTTGTTAGCTCAATCGTTTAATTGTTTCGTCTAATTTTTTTTTGTTTAATTTAGTTTCATTCCGATTGTATTTATGCGCTTTTTTATTATACATATATTTTATATTCGATAGATTATCTTCTATTATCTTCTATAGTTGTTTTCTTCTTTTCGGGTTGCTAACTCAACGGTAGAGTACTCGGCTTTTAAGTGCGGCTAGGATCTTTTACACATTTGGATGAAGCAAAGGATTCGTCCATACCATCGGTAAAGTTTGGAAGACCACGACTGATCCTGAAAGGGAATGGATGGAAAAAATAGCATGTCGTATTGATGGAGAGTTCTGACAATATTTCATTCTTACTGGGTCCGTACAAAAACCCGTTTGAAGTCTTGGAATGGAACAAAATAAAGTTGGGTCGAATGAATAAATGGATAGGGCCCTCCGGCTTCAATTAACTCTAAGGAAAGACAAAGCAACGAGCTTCCGTTCTAAATTTGAATTATTTCCTGATCTAATTAGACGTTAAAAAAATATTAGTGCCGATCCAGGAAGGGTTGCTCCCCCCATGGGGGGATTCCCGATTTTTTCAAAAAATCCTAACTATTTTCATTCTCCATTATGAAAGGGAGATTTGTGTGTAAAAGAAACAGTATATTGATAAATTAAGTTTTTCCGAAATCAAAAGAGCGATTTGGTTGAAAAAATAAAAGATTTTTAAGCACTTTCTTTTCTTATCCTATAATATTATATCTTATCCAAAAATGGAAAAAAGAAGAAATAGAGAATCTGTTAATAAGTTTACCTGGTATCTATTCTTACTAGAATACCCTGTTTTGACTTTTTCGCACTATGTATCATTTGCTAACCCCAAAGTCGTCTATCTTGGATTCAAATAGAATTTCAAATGGAAGAAATACAAAGATATTTACAGCTTGATAGATCTCAACAACCCAGCTTTCTATATCCACTTATCTTTCAGGAGTATATTTATACACTTGCTCATGACCATAATTTAAACCGAGCTATTTTTTTGGAAAATCCAGGTTATGGCAATAAATCGAGTTTCCTTATTGTGAAACGGTTAATTACTCGAATGTATCAACAGAATCATTTTCTTACTTCTGCTAATGATTCTAGCCAAAATCCATTTATTGAGCGCAACCAAAATTTGTATTCTAAAATGATATCAGAGGGATTTTCATTTATTGTGGAAATTCTGTTTTCTATGCGATTAATATCTTCTGAAGAACGGAAAGGGATATCCCAATCTCATAATTTAAGATCAATTCATTCAATATTGCCTTTCTTAGAAGACAGTTTTTCACATTTTAATTTTATGTTAGATATACAAATACCCCACCCCCGTTCATTTGGAAATCTTGGTTCAAACCCTTCGCTATTGGGTAAAGGATGCCCCTTCTTTGCACTTATTACGATTCTTTCTACGCGAGTATTGTAATTGTAATAAAATTCTTTCTTCAAAGAAACCCGGTTTTCTTTTTTTAAGAAAAAGAAATCAAAGATTATTCTTCTTGTTATATAATTTTTATGTATGTGAATACGAATCCATTTTCGTCTTTCTCCATAACCAATCTTCTCATTTACGACCAACAGCCTTTGGGGTCCTTCGTGAACGAATCTATTTCTATGGAAAAATAGAACATTTTTCCGAAGTCTTCTGATGCGGAGCATAGAGATGTCATTAATGGAAATTCGAGTTCAAGCACAAATAAGAAGAAGCTGGATCCTTTGAGCTATGATGGAGGTCCAATTACAAGAGCTAGAGCTAAACAGATGAAAGATGCACTCAATGGGCTTATTTTGTGTTATTTGGATCAATCTGCTCAAGAGGGAAATTGCATGGGCTGTCCAAGACTTGTGAATTTAATTAGATTTGATACAAAAGAGAAGAAAGTCCAATTACAAGCCCACCAAACTTAAGAATTTCGTCCAGCCCATAAGGATTTTAGGGTTTATTTGTTTTCTATAAGAATTTGGAAATCTTGGCAGATTTGGTACCTATTAGATTTATTGTTTTATTTGTTTTCCTTTTTGAATAAGGAAATCTGGGTAGATTTGATATCTTAGTAGATTTGGTTTCTTTTTTTTAAATAAGTAGAGTTCCTAATCAAACAAGGATTTGAACTCTTTCTTCTATATATGTAATTGGAACAATTCAGATGATAATGATTGAATACAATAACTAAAGGCTCCTAATTCGTGATCTTTGGTAATAGTATCAAGAGTTTGTTACGGGTCTTGTTTGATAGATAAGCAAGGATCGTATCAGTTTGGTATCAGAGCCTAGGTTGCGGGAAACAGGTTGTTCTATAACCTTCTTATCCTTTTGTTTCAGTTCGGAAAAAAAAACGAAAAAAAAAAAAAAAAAGATTGAGAAAGTTGATTTCAAGTTTCAGAAAAAAAAAGATCAAAGATTCGTTCTTGTTGTTTGAGTCCAAGTTTGGGGCAAAAAAAAAAAAAAAAGGGTTACAGATTCATTCTTTTCACCAAAGATCCATTCTTTTCGTTTGAGTTTTGGTTATCAAAGACTAAGAACTCATTCTTAGTGATTTGTAAAGGCTTAGCTCAAATAAGAACTTCAAAGAGAAGCTGTTGTGTGGTCAAATTTGGTGAGATCAATAGAGGGATTCAAAAACAGTCGAGTGAAACACGTGAGGGAGAATTAGTTTAGGATTTTCCTTTTCTAACATTTTATTGCAGGTTTTTTACATCATGGAATCAAAAGATAGACTTACCTTAGAGGCAATACAAGGAATGATGCAAAAGATGTTGTCACAACAAGAAGATCTTGCTAGTGACAACCAGAAATTGAAAGAAAGATTGGGGAGAATTGAGCAAGGCACTTCAATTCGTGCTCAATCTGGAGAAACAGCCCCTCAAGGATCAGTTTTCAACTTGGTCACAAGACGAGCACTAAGCATCCAATCCAAAGAGGATGAGGTACAACGTGAAAACATATTTCATACTAGAAGCTTCATACATGATAAACTGTGTAGCATGATCATTGATGGAGGTAGTTGTACTAATGTTGTTAATGCTAGTTTAGTTGATAAATTGGGATTGAAAACAACTAAACACCCTAATCCCTATAGATTGCAATGGCTAAACAATACTGGAGATCTTAGGGTTACAAGGCAATCATTGATATCTTTCTCAATTGGACGTTATTCTGATCGGGTTTTATGTGATGTTGTTCCCATGCATGCTACTCATATATTATTGGGACGACCTTGGCAGTATGATAGGCGAGTTATGCATGATGGCTTCACTAATCGATATTCTTTTGTGATGGATGGACGACCTATTAAGTTGCTGCCCATGTCACCTAAAGAGGTGTTTGAAGATCAGAAAATATTGAGTGATTGTGAGAGTGCACAAAAAAAAAGAAGATGCACGAGCAAAAGGAGAGCTGTGAGAAAAGCCATGAGAGGTGTGAGAAAAGAGAGGAAAAAGGAGAGGAAACAGAGGGGATGTGCCATGAGGAAAAGAATCTTGAGAGGGCACATGCAAAAGGAGAGAATAGTGTGCAAAGAGTGGCTAAACAAGAGGTAAAAGGCAGTTTCTATGCAAGAGAGGGTGAGGTCCGAAAGGCCTATCTATCTAGGCAATTTATGCTTCTTTTGGTATTCAAAGGAGCGAATTTGACTATTTCTTCTAACCCAGATCTCTCTTCTCTTCCTAGTTCTTTTCAAACTTTGTTGCAGGAATTTGAAGAATTGTTTCCTGAAACTATGCCAGAAGGCTTGCCACCACTTAGAGGGATTGAACACCAAATTGACTTCATTGCTGGAGCACAAATTCCAAACCGACCAGCTTATAGAAGCAATCCTGAAGAAACCAAGGAGTTACAAAGGCAAGTGGATGAATTGTTGTCTAAGGGTTTGATCAAAGAAAGTATGAGTCCATGTGCAGTACCCGTGTTGTTGGTGCCTAAAAAAGATGGTTCTTGGCGAATGTGTGTTGATTGTCGAGCAATTAACAAAATTACGGTAAAGTATCGCCACCCTATTCCTCGTTTAGATGATATGTTAGATGAATTACATGGTGCCTGCATATTCTCTAAGATTGATTTAATGGCTGGTTATCATCAAATTCGTATGAGACAACTTTGCGTTCCTAAGTGTTCTATGCGATTACTTTTGATTCGTGAAGCACATGAAGGGGGTTTAATGGGACACTTTGGCATATCCAAGACTTTAGATGTTTTGCAGGAGCACTTCTTTTGGCCTCATATGAGATCAGATGTTTCTAAGTATTGTGCTAATTGCATTACATGTTTACAAGCTAAGTCTAAAGTGCATCCACATGGTTTATACACACCATTACCTGTGTCACATGCACCTTGGATAGATGTTTCTATGGATTTTGTTCTTGGTTTACCTAGAACTAGACGTGGATTTGATAGTATATATGTGGTAGTTGATAGGTTTTCTAAAATGGCACACTTCATTCCATGTCATAAAACTGATGATGCTTCACATGTTGCTGAATTGTTCTTTAAAGAAATAGTTCGTTTGCATGGTATGCCTAAGTCCATTGTGAGTGATAGAGATGCTAAATTTTTATCTTACTTTTGGAAAACTTTGTGGGCAAAATTGGGAACTAAATTGCTGTTTAGTACTACTTGTCATCCACAAACTGATGGACAAACTGAGGTAGTGAATAGAACTTTGGGACAATTATTGAGAGCTATCATTAAAAAGAATCTGAAATCATGGGATGATTGTTTACCTCATGTAGAGTTTGCATATAATAGGAGTGTGCATTCCTCTACTCATTATTCACCTTTTGAGATTGTTTATGGTTTTAATCCTTTAACACCATTAGATTTATCTCCTTTACCTTTGGATGAACAAGTTAATTTTGATGGAGCTAAAAAGGCAGAATATGTGAGAAAAATTCATGAAACAGTCAAGCAAAATATTGAGAAAAGAAATCAGCAAGTGATGACTCAAAGAAATCATGGAAGAAAGAAAGTGATATTTGAG
>SRSM01000570.1:62500-67500 GCA_019593545.1 Apocynum venetum | reverse complement strand
TTTGCCCACAAAGTTTTCCAAAAGTAAGATAAAAATTTAGCATCTCTATCACTCACAATGGACTTAGGCATACCATGCAAACGAACTATTTCTTTAAAGAACAATTCAGCAACATGTGAAGCATCATCAGTTTTATGACATGGAATGAAGTGTGCCATTTTAGAAAACCTATCAACTACCACATATATACTATCAAATCCACGTCTAGTTCTAGGTAAACCAAGAACAAAATCCATAGAAACATCTATCCAAGGTGCATGTGACACGGGTAATGGTGTGTATAAACCATGTGGATGCACTTTAGACTTAGCTTGTAAACATGTAATGCAATTAGCACAATACTCAGAAACATCTGATCGCATATGAGGCCAAAAGAAGTGCTCCTGCAAAACATCTAAAGTCTTGGATATGCCAAAGTGTCCCATTAAACCCCCTTCATGTGCTTCACGAATCAAAAGTAATCGCATAGAACACTTAGGAACGCAAAGTTGTCTCATGCGAAATAGATAACCATTATGCCTATAGAACTTATCAAAACCAGCATTCTCGCATGCATTATAAACATTACTAAAATCACTATCTTTCTCATACAATTCTTTAATATGCTCAAAGCCTAGCAATTTAGCATCTAAAGTGGTAATAAGTGCATGCCTTCGACTCAAAGCATCAGCAACAACATTTTCCGTTCCCTTCTTGTACTTGATGATGTATGGAAACGATTCAATGAATTCACTCCATTTAGCATGTCGTTTATTCAACTTATTTTGTCCCTTCAAATACTTCAAGCTCTCATGATCAGTATGGATAACAAATTCCTTAGGAAAAAGATAGTGCTGCAATGTGTCCAATGCTCTTACTAAAGCATACATCTCTTTGTCATAAGTTGGATATTTCAATGCAGCGCCATTCAGCTTTTCACTAAAATAAGCGATTGGCTTTCCTCCTTGCAAAAGGACAGCACCAATACCAACTCCCGAAGCATCACATTCAATTTCAAAAGCGTTATCAAAGTTAGGTAAAGCAAGAATAGGAGCAGAAGTTAATTTTGCCTTTAACATGTTAAATGCTCTTTCTTGTTCATCCCCCCATTTAAATTCGACATTTTTTTTTATAACTTCAGTTAAAGGGGCAGCAATGCTCGAAAAATCCTTAACAAATCGTCTATAAAAACTTGTCAAACCATGAAAACTTCTAACTTCCCCCACATTCTTAGGTGTTGGCCAGGTTTCAATAGCTTTAACCTTTTCATTATCTACTTCAATTCCATGCTGACTAACAACATATCCTAAAAATATAACTTTAGGCACACAAAATGAACATTTAGCAAGCTTAGCATACAACTTTTGTTCTCGCAAAGCACAAAAAATAGCTTTAACATGCACAATATGCTCATCAAGTGACTTGCTATACACAAGTATATCATCAAAGTAGACAACAACAAATTTCCCAATAAAGCTACGTAAAACATGGTTCATTAATCTCATGAAAGTACTAGGTGCATTAGTTAATCCAAAAGGCATAACTAACCATTCATATAAACCATATTTTGTCTTAAAAGCAGTTTTCCATTCATCTCCAATTCTCATACGAATTTGATGATAACCAGCCATTAAATCAATCTTAGAGAATATGCAGGCACCATGTAATTCATCTAACATATCATCTAAACGAGGAATAGGGTGGCGATACTTTACCGTAATTTTGTTAATTGCTCGACAATCAACACACATTCGCCAAGAACCATCTTTTTTAGGCACCAACAACACGGGTACTGCACATGGACTCATACTTTCTTTGATCAAACCCTTAGACAACAATTCATCCACTTGCCTTTGTAACTCCTTGGTTTCTTCAGGATTGCTTCTATAAGCTGGTCGGTTTGGAATTTGTGCTCCAGCAATGAAGTCAATTTGGTGTTCAATCCCTCTAAGTGGTGGCAAGCCTTCTGGCATAGTTTCAGGAAACAATTCTTCAAATTCCTGCAACAAAGTTTGAAAAGAACTAGGAAGAGAAGAGAGATCTGGGTTAGAAGAAATAGTTAAATTCGCTCCTTTGAATACCAAAAGAAGCATAGATTGCCTAGATAGATAGGCCTTTCGGACCTCACCCTCTCTTGCATAGAAACTGCCTTTTACCTCTTGTTTAGCCACTATTTGCACACTATTCTCTCCTTTTGCATGTGCCCTCTCAAGATTCTTTTCCTCATGGCACATCCCCTCTGTTTCCTCTCCTTTTTCCTCTCTTTTCTCACGCCTCTCATGGCTTTTCTCACAGCTCTCCTTTTGCTCGTGCATCTTCTTTTTTTTTTGTGCACTCTCACATTCACTCAATATTTTCTGATCTTCAAACACCTCTTTAGGTGACATGGGCAGCAACTTAATAGGTCGTCCATCCATCACAAAAGAATATCGATTAGTGAAGCCATCATGCATAACTCGCCTATCATACTGCCAAGGTCGTCCCAATAATATATGAGTAGCATGCATGGGAACAACATCACATAAAACCCGATCAGAATAACGTCCAATTGAGAAAGATATCAATGATTGCCTTGTAACCCTAAGATCTCCAGTATTGTTTAGCCATTGCAATCTATAGGGATTAGGGTGTTTAGTTGTTTTCAATCCCAATTTATCAACTAAACTAGCATTAACAACATTAGTACAACTACCCCCATAAATGATCATGCTACACAGTTTATCATGTATGAAGCATCTAGTATGAAATATGTTTTCACGTTGTACCTCATCCTCTTTGGATTGGATGCTTAGTGCTCGTCTTGTGACCAAGCTGAAAACTGATCCTTGAGGGGCTGTTTCTCCATCATCTGTTTCCTCTGAATCTTCTGCTAATAGTGGCATGTCACTGTAGTCAAAATTATCTCCCTCATCTTCACTCACCACTTCTCCATTTCGTATAATCATCACCTTTGCAGTAGGACATTGGGCTTGCCTATGTCCATATCCCAAGCATCTAAAGCACTTCAGATCTCTCAAAGAACCCTTAGATTTATCATCCTTAGGTTGTATTTTTGTTGTAGAAACATCTTTACTTTTGTTTGCTTCAAATCTGTCCTTGCTTGAATTTGAATCTCCACCTTTGTTGCCCTTCCAATTCGACTTCCATGAAAAAGTAGAAGTCAAACCAGATTTGTTCCTCATCTTTAATTGCTTCTCAACCTTAATTGCCATGTGTACCATATCCTCAAAATCAACATAATGATGCAATTCAACCAGGTTAGCAATGTCACGATTTAAACCAGAAAGAAATCGTGCCATAGTAGCCTCCTTGTCCTCCTCAACATTGGCTCGAATCATGGCCATCTCCATCTCTTGATGATACTCTTCAACACTCTTTGATCCTTGGTTCAATCTCTGTAAAAGATTGTACAACTCTCTATAATAATGTTGTGGTACAAATCTCCTCCTCATAATTGTTTTCATCTCAAACCATGAAGAGATTGAACCTTCTCCACTCCTACGCCTAGAAGTTGAGAGCTGATCCCACCACACACTTGCATAATCAGTAAAACCTACAACAGCCAATTTTACCTTCTTCTCTTCGGTGTAGTTATGACATTCAAACACACGTTCGACCTTCTTTTCCCAATCTAAATATGCTTCTGGATTGCTCTTGCCTTGGAAAGATGGAATCGTCATCTTGATTGACCCCAAGTTCCCATCTTTAGATTTTTCTTTGTTGAAACGTGTAGAATCTGCGTCAAATTCATCTTCTAATTCATCCATGAGATTTCGTTTTGTTCCTCCAGATTGAGCACGACTTGAAGTGCCTTGCTCAATTCTCCCCAATCTTTCTTTCAATTTCTGGTTGTCACTAGCAAGATCTTCTTGTTGTGACAACATCTTTTGCATCATTCCTTGTATTGCCTCTAAGGTAAGTCTATCTTTTGATTCCATGATGTAAAAAACCTGCAATAAAAATGTTAGAAAAGGAAAATCCTAAACTAACTCTCCCTCACGTGTTTCACTCGACTGTTTTTGAATCCCTCTATTGATCTCACCAAATTTGACCACACAACAGCCTCTCTTTGAAGTTCTTATTTGAGCTAAGCCTTTACAAATCACTAAGAATGAGTTCTTAGTCTTTGATAACCAAAACTCAAACGAAAAGAATGGATCTTTGGTGAAAAGAATGAATCTGTAACCTTTTTTTTTTTTTTTTGCCCCAAACTTGGACTCAAACAACAAGAACGTATCTTTGATCTTTTTTTTCTGAAACTTGAAATCAACTTTCTCAATCTTTTTTTTTTTCGTTTTTTTTTTTCCGAACTGAAACAAAAGGATAAGAAGGTTATAGAACAACCTGTTTCCCGCAACCTAGGCTCTGATACCAAACTGATACGATCCTTGCTTATCTATCAAACAAGACCCGTAACAAACTCTTGATACTATTACCAAAGATCACGAATTAGGAGCCTTTAGTTATCAAACAACTAAGAACCCTAATTATAAGTGGCGAAATTCTTAGAGAATTTCAAAGCAAAGCTCTCACAAGAACTTTTAAGAGAAAACTCAAAATTGTATTCAATCATTATCATCTGATTTGTTCCAATTACATATATAGAAGAAAGAGTTCAAATCCTTGTTTGATTAGGAACTCTACTTATTTAAAAAGGAAACCAAATCTACTACGATATCAAATCTACCCAGATTTCCTTATTCAAAAAGGAAAACAAATAAAACAATAAATCTAATAGGTACCAAATCTGCCAAGATTTCCAAATTCTTATAGAAAACAAATAAACCCTAAAATCCTTATGGGCTGGACGAAATTCTTAAGTTTGGTGGGCTTGTAATTGGACTTTCTTCTCTTTTGTATCAAATCTAATTAAATTCACAAGTCTTGGACAGCCCATGCAATTTCCCTCTTGAGCAGATTGATCCAAATAACACAAAATAAGCCCATTGAGTGCATCTTTCATCTGTTTAGCTCTAGCTCTTGTAATTGGACCTCCACCATAGCTCAAAGGATCCAGCTTC
>SRSM01000570.1:52500-57500 GCA_019593545.1 Apocynum venetum | reverse complement strand
TATTCTTGTTATTGCTTCGACTCATATTCCCCAAAAAGTGGATCCCACTCTAATAGCTCCGAATCAATTCAATACGTGCATTAAGATACGAAGGCTTCTTATTCCACAACAACGAAAACACTTTTTCACTCTTTCATATACTAGGGGATTTCACTTGGAAAACAAAATGTTCCATACTAATGGATTCGGGTCCATAACCATGGGTTCCAATGCACGAGATCTTGTAGCACTTACCAATGAGGCCCTATCGAGTAGTATTACACAGAATAAATCAATTCTAGACACTAATACAATTAGATCCGCTCTTCATAGACAAACTTGGGATTTGCGATCCCAGGTAAGATCGGTTCAGGATCATGGGATCCTTTTCTATCAGATAGGAAGGGCTTTAGCACAAAATGTACTTCTAAGTAATTGCCCCATAGATCCTATATCTATCTATATGAAGAAGAAATCGTGTAACGAAGGGAATTCTTATTTGTACAAATGGTACTTCGAACTTGGAACGAGCATGAAGAAATTAACGATACTTCTTTATCTTTTGCGTTGTTCTGCCGGATCGGTCGCTCAAGACCTTTGGTCTCTACTCGGACCCGATGAAAAAAATGGGATCACTTCTTATGTACTCGTTGAGAATGATTCGGATCTAGTTCATGGCCTATTAGAAGTAGAGGGGGCTCTGGTGGGATCTTCACGGACAGAAAAAGATTGCAGTCAGTTTGATAATGATCGAGTGACATTTCTTCTTCGGCCCGAACCGAGGAATCCCTTAGATATGATGCAAAGCGGATCTTGTTCTATCATTGATCAGAGATTTCTCTATGAAAAATACGAATCGGAGTTTGAAGGGGGGGAGGGAGAAGGAGCCCTTGACCCGCAACAGATAGAGGAGGATTTATTCAATCACATAGTTTGGGCTCCTAGAATATGGCGCCCTTGGGCCTTTCAATACAATCAAATAAATTCATTGGGATTTCCCTATTGGGCCAGGTCATTTCGGGGCAAGCGGATCATTTATGATGAAGAGGATGAGCTTCAAGAGAATGATTCGGAGTTCTTGCAGAATGGAAGGGTGCAGTACCAGACACGAGATAGATCTTCCAAAGAACAAGGCTTTTTTCGAATAAGCCAATTCATTTGGGATCCTGCAGATCCACTCTTTTTCCTATTCAAAGATCAGCCCCCTGGCTCTGTGTTTTCACATCGAGAATTATTTGCAGATGAAGAGATGTCAAAGGGTCTTCTTACTTTCCAAACAGATCATCCTCCTACATCTATATATAAACGCTGGTTTATCAAGAATACGCAAGAAAAGCATGTCGAATTGTTGATTAATCGTCAGAGATGGCTTAGAACCAATAGTTCATTATCTAATGGATCTTTCCGTTCGAATACTCTATCCGAGAGTTATCAGTATTTATCAAATCTGTTCCTATCTAACGGAACGCTATTGGATCAAATGACAAAGACATTGTTGAGAAAAAGATGGCTTTTCCCGGATGAAATGAAAATTGGATTCATGTAACGGGAGAAAGATTTACCATTCCTTAGCCGGAAAGATATGTGGCCATGAAAGAGGGATTAAGTGGATGGGTGCTAGAGTCGTGGAAACGCTTGTTTCTTCCATATTTTGGACCTTAGCTCCATGGAACAATATGTTACTGCTGAAACACGGAAGAATTGAAATCGTAGATCAAAACACTATGTATGGATGGTATGAACTGCCTAAACAAGAATTCTTGAACAGCGAACAACCAGTTCAGATATTCACGACCAAGAAGTACTGGATTCTCTTCTCTTTCGGATAGGCCCTGAAAAGAGAAGGAAGGCTGGAATGCCAACAGGCGTCTATTATTGAATTCACCCGACCCGATAGTACCCATTTTGGGAACGTCCAGGTCCAGTGCCAGTGCCAAAGTCACTGAATGGGTAAGTCGCCAATCCCTGGACTATGTAATGTACTTTATCTGCTGGGTTACGGGCGGGCATTTTACCAGAGGTTTCTAATCTATGATTCCTGTTGAAACATATACTCGGGGGGTGGGTGCAGGGCGGACGATTTGCAATTTAAATTTTAAAGCAGACTCCCTGATGCGGAGCATAGAGATGTCATTAATGGAAATTCGAGTTCAAGCACAAATAAGAAGAAGCTGGATCCTTTGAGCTATGATGGAGGTCCAATTACAAGAGCTAGAGCTAAACAGATGAAAGATGCACTCAATGGGCTTATTTTGTGTTATTTGGATCAATCTGCTCAAGAGGGAAATTGCATGGGCTGTCCAAGACTTGTGAATTTAATTAGATTTGGTACCTATTAGATTTATTGTTTTATTTGTTTTCCTTTTTGAATAAGGAAATCTGGGTAGATTTGATATCTTAGTAGATTTGGTTTCCTTTTTAAATAAGTAGAGTTCCTAATCAAACAAGGATTTGAACTCTTTCTTCTATATATGTAATTGGAACAATTCAGATGATAATGATTGAATACAATTTTGAGTTTTCTCTTAAAAGTTCTTGTGAGAGCTTTGCTTTGAAATTCTCTAAGAATTTCGCCACTTATAATTAGGGTTCTTAGTTGTTTGATAACTAAAGGCTCCTAATTCGTGATCTTTGGTAATAGTATCAAGAGTTTGTTACGGGTCTTGTTTGA
This sequence comes from Apocynum venetum, assembly GCA_019593545.1. NCBI lineage: Eukaryota > Viridiplantae > Streptophyta > Magnoliopsida > Gentianales > Apocynaceae > Apocynum > Apocynum venetum. Next base: position 54,850 of record SRSM01000570.1, on the reverse strand, counting down.
TAGATAAGCAAGGATCGTATCAGTTTGGTATCAGAGCCTAGGTTGCGGGAAACAGGTTGTTCTATAACCTTCTTATCCTTTTGTTTCAGTTTGGAAAAAAAAAACGAAAAAAAAAAAAGATTGAGAAAGTTGATTTCAAGTTTCAGAAAAAAAAATCAAAGATTCGTTCTTGTTGTTTGAGTCCAAGTTTGGGGCAAAAAAAAAAAAAAAAAAAAAAAAAAAAAAAAAGAAGATGCACGAGCAAAAGGAGAGCTGTGAGAAAAGCCATGAGAGGCGTGAGAAAAGAGAGGAAAAAGGAGAGGAAACAGAGGGGATGTGCCATGAGGAAAAGAATCTTGAGAGGGCACATGCAAAAGGAGAGAATAGTGTGCAAAGAGTGGCTAAACAAGAGGTAAAAGGCAATTTCTATGCAAGAGAGGGTGAGGTCCGAAAGGCCTATCTATCTAGGCAATCTATGCTTCTTTTGGTATTCAAAGGAGCGAATTTAACTATTTCTTCTAACCCAGATCTCTCTTCTCTTCCTAGTTCTTTCAAACTTTGTTGCAGGAATTTGAAGAATTGTTTCCTGAAACTATGCCAGAAGGCTTGCCACCACTTAGAGGGATTGAACACCAAATTGACTTCATTGCTGGAGCACAAATTCCAAACCGACCAGCTTATAGAAGCAATCCTGAAGAAACCAAGGAGTTACAAAGGCAAGTGGATGAATTGTTGTCTAAGGGTTTGATCAAAGAAAGTATGAGTCCATGTGCAGTACCCGTGTTGTTGGTGCCTAAAAAAGATGGTTCTTGGCGAATGTGTGTTGATTGTCGAGCAATTAACAAAATTACGGTAAAGTATCGCCACCCTATTCCTCGTTTAGATGATATGTTAGATGAATTACATGGTGCCTGCATATTCTCTAAGATTGATTTAATGGCTGGTTATCATCAAATTCGTATGAGAATTGGAGATGAATGGAAAACTGCTTTTAAGACAAAATATGGTTTATATGAATGGTTAGTTATGCCTTTTGGATTAACTAATGCACCTAGTACTTTCATGAGATTAATGAACCATGTTTTACGTAGCTTTATTGGGAAATTTGTTGTTGTCTACTTTGATGATATACTTGTGTATAGCAAGTCACTTGATGAGCATATTGTGCATGTTAAAGCTATTTTTTGTGCTTTGCGAGAACAAAAGTTGTATGCTAAGCTTGCTAAATGTTCATTTTGTGTGCCTAAAGTTATATTTTTAGGATATGTTGTTAGTCAGCATGGAATTGAAGTAGATAATGAAAAGGTTAAAGCTATTGAAACCTGGCCAACACCTAAGAATGTGGGGGAAGTTAGAAGTTTTCATGGTTTGGCAAGTTTTTATAGATGATTTGTTAGGGATTTTTCGAGCATTGCTGCCCCTTTAACTGAAGTTATAAAAAAAAATGTCGAATTTAAATGGGGGGATGAACAAGAAAGAGCATTTAACATGTTAAAGGCAAAATTAACTTCTGCTCCTATTCTTGCTTTACCTAACTTTGATAACGCTTTTGAAATTGAATGTGATGCTTCGGGAGTTGGTATTGGTGCTGTCCTTTTGCAAGGAGGAAAGCCAATCGCTTATTTTAGTGAAAAACTGAATGGCGCTGCATTGAAATATCCAACTTATGACAAAGAGATGTATGCTTTAGTAAGAGCATTGGACACATGGCAGCACTATCTTCTTCCTAAGGAATTTGTTATCCATACTGATCATGAGAGCTTGAAGTATTTGAAGGGACAAAATAAGTTGAATAAACGACATGCTAAATGGAGTGAATTCATTGAATCGTTTCCATACATCATCAAGTACAAGAAGGGAAAGGAAAATGTTGTTGCTGATGCTTTGAGTCGAAGGCATGCACTTATTACCACTTTAGATGCTAAATTGCTAGGCTTTGAGCATATTAAAGAATTGTATGAGAAAGATAGTGATTTTAGTAATGTTTATAATGCATGCGAGAATGCTGGTTTTGATAAGTTCTATAGGCATAATGGTTATCTATTTCGCATGAGACAACTTTGCGTTCCTAAGTGTTCTATGCGATTACTTTTGATTCGTGAAGCACATGAAGGGGGTTTAATGGGACACTTTGGCATATCCAAGACTTTAGATGTTTTGCAGGAGCACTTCTTTTGGCCTCATATGCGATCAGATGTTTCTAAGTATTGTGCTAATTGCATTACATGTTTACAAGCTAAGTCTAAAGTGCATCCACATGGTTTATACACACCATTACCTGTGTCACATGCACCTTGGATAGATGTTTCTATGGATTTTGTTCTTGGTTTACCTAGAACTAGACGTGGATTTGATAGTATATATGTGGTAG
>SRSM01000570.1:30000-37500 GCA_019593545.1 Apocynum venetum | reverse complement strand
TCAACATTTTTTTTTATAACTTCAGTTAAAGGGGCAGCAATGCTCGAAAAATCCTTAACAAATCGTCTATAAAAACTTGCCAAACCATGAAAACTTCTAACTTCCCCCACATTCTTAGGTGTTGGCCAGGTTTCAATAGCTTTAACCTTTTCATTATCTACTTCAATTCCATGCTGACTAACAACATATCCTAAAAATATAACTTTAGGCACACAAAATGAACATTTAGCAAGCTTAGCATACAACTTTTGTTCTCGCAAAGCACAAAAAATAGCTTTAACATGCACAATATGCTCATCAAGTGACTTGCTATACACAAGTATATCATCAAAGTAGACAACAACAAATTTCCCAATAAAGCTACGTAAAACATGGTTCATTAATCTCATGAAAGTACTAGGTGCATTAGTTAATCCAAAAGGCATAACTAACCATTCATATAAACCATATTTTGTCTTAAAAGCAGTTTTCCATTCATCTCCAATTCTCATACGAATTTGATGATAACCAGCCATTAAATCAATCTTAGAAAATATGCAGGCACCATGTAATTCATCTAACATATCATCTAAACGAGGAATAGGGTGCCGATACTTTACCGTAATTTTGTTAATTGCTCGACAATCAACACACATTCGCCAAGAACCATCTTTTTTAGGCACCAACAACACGGGTACTGCACATGGACTCATACTTTCTTTGATCAAACCCTTAGACAACAATTCATCCACTTGCCTTTGTAACTCCTTGGTTTCTTCAGGATTGCTTCTATAAGCTGGTCGGTTTGGAATTTGTGCTCCAGCAATGAAGTCAATTTGGTGTTCAATCCCTCTAAGTGGTGGCAAGCCTTCTGGCATAGTTTCAGGAAACAATTCTTCAAATTCCTGCAACAAAGTTTGAAAAGAACTAGGAAGAGAAGAGAGATCTGGGTTAGAAGAAATAGTTAAATTCGCTCCTTTGAATACCAAAAGAAGCATAGATTGCCTAGATAGATAGGCCTTTCGGACCTCACCCTCTCTTGCATAGAAATTGCCTTTTACCTCTTGTTTAGCCACTCTTTGCACACTATTCTCTCCTTTTGCATGTGCCCTCTCAAGATTCTTTTCCTCATGGCACATCCCCTCTGTTTCCTCTCCTTTTTCCTCTCTTTTCTCACGCCTCTCATGGCTTTTCTCACAGCTCTCCTTTTGCTCGTGCATCTTCTTTTTTTTTTGTGCACTCTCACATTCACTCAATATTTTCTGATCTTCAAACACCTCTTTAGGTGACATGGGCAGCAACTTAATAGGTCGTCCATCCATCACAAAAGAATATCGATTAGTGAAGCCATCATGCATAACTCGCCTATCATACTGCCAAGGTCGTCCCAATAATATATGAGTAGCATGCATGGGAACAACATCACATAAAACCCGATCAGAATAACGTCCAATTGAGAAAGATATCAATGATTGCCTTGTAACCCTAAGATCTCCAGTATTGTTTAGCCATTGCAATCTATAGGGATTAGGGTGTTTAGTTGTTTTCAATCCCAATTTATCAACTAAACTAGCATTAACAACATTAGTACAACTACCTCCATCAATGATCATGCTACACAGTTTATCATGTATGAAGCATCTAGTATGAAATATGTTTTCACGTTGTACCTCATCCTCTTTGGATTGGATGCTTAGTGCTCGTCTTGTGACCAAGTTGAAAACTGATCCTTGAGGGGCTGTTTCTCCAGATTGAGCACGAATTGAAGTGCCTTGCTCAATTCTCCCCAATCTTTCTTTCAATTTCTGGTTGTCACTAGCAAGATCTTCTTGTTGTGACAACATCTTTTGCATCATTCCTTGTATTGCCTCTAAGGTAAGTCTATCTTTTGATTCCATGATGTAAAAAACCTGCAATAAAAATGTTAGAAAAGGAAAATCCTAAACTAATTCTCCCTCACGTGTTTCACTCGACTGTTTTTGAATCCCTCTATTGATCTCACCAAATTTGACCACACAACAGCTTCTCTTTGAAGTTCTTATTTGACCTAAGCCTTTACAAATCACTAAGAATGAGTTCTTAGTCTTTGATAACCAAAACTCAAACGAAAAGAATGGATCTTTGGTGAAAAGAATGAATCTGTAACCCTTTTTTTTTTTTTTTGCCCCAAACTTGGACTCAAACAACAAGAACGAATCTTTGATCTTTTTTTTTCTGAAACTTGAAATCAACTTTCTCAATCTTTTTTTTTTTTTTTTTCGTTTTTTTTTTCCGAACTGAAACAAAAGGATAAGAAGGTTATAGAACAACCTGTTTCCCGCAACCTAGGCTCTGATACCAAACTGATACGATCCTTGCTTATCTATCAAACAAGACCCGTAACAAACTCTTGATACTATTACCAAAGATCACGAATTAGGAGCCTTTAGTTATCAAACAACTAAGAACCCTAATTATAAGTGGCGAAATTCTTAGAGAATTTCAAAGCAAAGCTCTCACAAGAACTTTTAAGAGAAAACAAATAAACCCTAAAATCCTTATGGGCTGGACGAAATTCTTAAGTTTGGTGGGCTTGTAATTGGACTTTCTTCTCTTTTGTATCAAATCTAATTAAATTCACAAGTCTTGGACAGCCCATGTGATGCGGAGCATAGAGATGTCATTAATGGAAATTCGAGTTCAAGCACAAATAAGAAGAAGCTGGATCCTTTGAGCTATGATGGAGGTCCAATTACAAGAGCTAGAGCTAAACAGATGAAAGATGCACTCAATGGGCTTATTTTGTGTTATTTGGATCAATCTGCTCAAGAGGGAAATTGCATGGGCTGTCCAAGACTTGTGAATTTAATTAGATTTGATACAAAAGAGAAGAAAGTCCAATTACAAGCCCACCAAACTTAAGAATTTCGTCCAGCCCATAAGGATTTTAGGGTTTATTTGTTTTCTATAAGAATTTGGAAATCTTGGCAGATTTGGTACCTATTAGATTTATTGTTTTATTTGTTTTCCTTTTTGAATAAGGAAATCTGGGTAGATTTGATATCTTAGTAGATTTGGTTTCCTTTTTTAAATAAGTAGAGTTCCTAATCAAACAAGGATTTGAACTCTTTCTTCTATATATGTAATTGGAACAATTCAGATGATAATGATTGAATACAATTTTGAGTTTTCTCTTAAAAGTTCTTGTGAGAGCTTTGCTTTGAAATTCTCTAAGAATTTCGCCACTTATAATTAGGGTTCTTAGTTGTTTGATAACTAAAGGCTCCTAATTCGTGATCTTTGGTAATAGTATCAAGAGTTTGTTACGGGTCTTGTTTGATAGATAAGCAAGGATCGTATCAGTTTGGTATCAGAGCCTAGGTTGCGGGAAACAGGTTGTTCTATAACCTTCTTATCCTTTTGTTTCAGTTTGGAAAAAAAAAACGAAAAAAAAAAAAAGATTGAGAAAGTTGATTTCAAGTTTCAGAAAAAAAAATCAAAGATTCGTTCTTGTTGTTTGAGTCCAAGTTTGGGGCAAAAAAAAAAAAAAAAGGGTTACAGATTCATTCTTTTCACCAAAGATCCATTCTTTTCGTTTGAGTTTTGGTTATCAAAGACTAAGAACTCATTCTTAGTGATTTGTAAAGGCTTAGCTCAAATAAGAACTTCAAAGAGAGGCTGTTGTGTGGTCAAATTTGGTGAGATCAATAGAGGGATTCAAAAACAGTCGAGTGAAACACGTGAGGGAGAGTTAGTTTAGGATTTTCCTTTTCTAACATTTTTATTGCAGGTTTTTTACATCATGGAATCAAAAGATAGACTTACCTTAGAGGCAATACAAGGAATGATGCAAAAGATGTTGTCACAACAAGAAGATCTTGCTAGTGACAACCAGAAATTGAAAGAAAGATTGGGGAGAATTGAGCAAGGCACTTCAAGTCGTGCTCAATCTGGAGGAACAAAACGAAATCTCATGGATGAATTAGAAGATGAATTTGACGTAGATTCTACACGTTTCAACAAAGAAAAATCTAAAGATGGGAACTTGGGGTCAATCAAGATGACGATTCCATCTTTCCAAGGCAAGAGCAATCCAGAAGCATATTTAGATTGGGAAAAGAAGGTTGAACGTGTGTTTGAATGTCATAACTACACCGAAGAGAAGAAGGTAAAATTGGCTGTTGTAGGTTTTACTGATTATGCAAGTGTGTGGTGGGATCAGCTCTCAACTTCTAGGCGTAGGAGTGGAGAAGGTTCAATCTCTTCATGGTTTGAGATGAAAACAATTATGAGGAGGAGATTTGTACCACAACATTATTATAGAGAGTTGTACAATCTTTTACAGAGATTGAACCAAGGATCAAAGAGCGTTGAAGAGTATCATCAAGAGATGGAGATGGCCATGATTCGAGCCAATGTTGAGGAGGACAAGGAGGCTACTATGGCACGATTTCTTTCTGGTTTAAATCGTGACATTGCTAACCTGGTTGAATTGCATCATTATGTTGATTTTGAGGATATGGTACACATGGCAATTAAGGTTGAGAAGCAATTAAAGATGAGGAACAAATCTGGTTTGACTTCTACTTCTTCATGGAAGTCGAATTGGAAGGGAAACAAAGGTGGAGATTCAAATTCAAGCAAGGACAGATTTGAAGCAAATAAAAGTAAAGATGTTTCTACAACAAAAATACAACCTAAGGATGATAAATCTAAGGGTTCCTTGAGAGATCTGAAGTGCTTTAGATGCTTGGGATATGGACATAGGCAAGCCCAATGTCCTACTGTAAAGGTGATGGTTATACGAAATGGAGAAGTGGTGAGTGAAGATGAGGGAGATAATTTTGACTACAGTGACATGCCACTATTAGCAGAAGATTCAGAGGAAGCAGATGATGGAGAAACAGCCCCTGAAGGATCAGTTTTCAGCTTGGTCACAAGACGAGCACTAAGCATCCAATCCAAAGAGGATGAGGTACAACGTGAAAACATATTTCATACTAGATGCTTCATACATGATAAACTGTGTAGCATGATCATTGATGGGGGTAGTTGTACTAATGTTGTTAATGCTAGTTTAGTTGATAAATTGGGATTGAAAACAACTAAACACCCTAATCCCTATAGATTGCAATGGCTAAACAATACTGGAGATCTTAGGGTTACAAGGCAATCATTGATATCTTTCTCAATTGGACGTTATTCTGATCGGGTTTTATGTGATGTTGTTCCCATGCATGCTACTCATATATTATTGGGACGACCTTGGCAGTATGATAGGCGAGTTATGCATGATGGCTTCACTAATCGATATTCTTTTGTGATGGATGGACGACCTATTAAGTTGCTGCCCATGTCACCTAAAGAGGTGTTTGAAGATCAGAAAATATTGAGTGAATGTGAGAGTGCACAAAAAAAAAAGAAGATGCACGAGCAAAAGGAGAGCTGTGAGAAAAGCCATGAGAGGCGTGAGAAAAGAGAGGAAAAAGGAGAGGAAACAGAGGGGATGTGCCATGAGGAAAAGAATCTTGAGAGGGCACATGCAAAAGGAGAGAATAGTGTGCAAAGAGTGGCTAAACAAGAGGTAAAAGGCAATTTCTATGCAAGAGAGGGTGAGGTCCGAAAGGCCTATCTATCTAGGCAATCTATGCTTCTTTTGGTATTCAAAGGAGCGAATTTAACTATTTCTTCTAACCCAGATCTCTCTTCTCTTCCTAGTTCTTTTCAAACTTTGTTGCAGGAATTTGAAGAATTGTTTCCTGAAACTATGCCAGAAGGCTTGCCACCACTTAGAGGGATTGAACACCAAATTGACTTCATTGCTGGAGCACAAATTCCAAACCGACCAGCTTATAGAAGCAATCCTGAAGAAACCAAGGAGTTACAAAGGCAAGTGGATGAATTGTTGTCTAAGGGTTTGATCAAAGAAAGTATGAGTCCATGTGCAGTACCCGTGTTGTTGGTGCCTAAAAAAGATGGTTCTTGGCGAATGTGTGTTGATTGTCGAGCAATTAACAAAATTACGGTAAAGTATCGCCACCCTATTCCTCGTTTAGATGATATGTTAGATGAATTACATGGTGCCTGCATATTCTCTAAGATTGATTTAATGGCTGGTTATCATCAAATTCGTATGAGAATTGGAGATGAATGGAAAACTGCTTTTAAGACAAAATATGGTTTATATGAATGGTTAGTTATGCCTTTTTGGATTAACTAATGCACCTAGTACTTTCATGAGATTAATGAACCATGTTTTACGTAGCTTTATTGGGAAATTTGTTGTTGTCTACTTTGATGATATACTTGTGTATAGCAAGTCACTTGATGAGCATATTGTGCATGTTAAAGCTATTTTTTGTGCTTTGCGAGAACAAAAGTTGTATGCTAAGCTTGCTAAATGTTCATTTTGTGTGCCTAAAGTTATATTTTTAGGATATGTTGTTAGTCAGCATGGAATTGAAGTAGATAATGAAAAGGTTAAAGCTATTGAAACCTGGCCAACACCTAAGAATGTGGGGGAAGTTAGAAGTTTTCATGGTTTGGCAAGTTTTTATAGACGATTTGTTAAGGATTTTTCGAGCATTGCTGCCCCTTTAACTGAAGTTATAAAAAAAAATGTCGAATTTAAATGGGGGGATGAACAAGAAAGAGCATTTAACATGTTAAAGGCAAAATTAACTTCTGCTCCTATTCTTGCTTTACCTAACTTTGATAACGCTTTTGAAATTGAATGTGATGCTTCGGGAGTTGGTATTGGTGCTGTCCTTTTGCAAGGAGGAAAGCCAATCGCTTATTTTAGTGAAAAACTGAATGGCGCTGCATTGAAATATCCAACTTATGACAAAGAGATGTATGCTTTAGTAAGAGCATTGGACACATGGCAGCACTATCTTCTTCCTAAGGAATTTGTTATCCATACTGATCATGAGAGCTTGAAGTATTTGAAGGGACAAAATAAGTTGAATAAACGACATGCTAAATGGAGTGAATTCATTGAATCGTTTCCATACATCATCAAGTACAAGAAGGGAAAGGAAAATGTTGTTGCTGATGCTTTGAGTCGAAGGCATGCACTTATTACCACTTTAGATGCTAAATTGCTAGGCTTTGAGCATATTAAAGAATTGTATGAGAAAGATAGTGATTTTAGTAATGTTTATAATGCATGCGAGAATGCTGGTTTTGATAAGTTCTATAGGCATAATGGTTATCTATTTCGCATGAGACAACTTTGCGTTCCTAAGTGTTCTATGCGATTACTTTTGATTCGTGAAGCACATGAAGGGGGTTTAATGGGACACTTTGGCATATCCAAGACTTTAGATGTTTTGCAGGAGCACTTCTTTTGGCCTCATATGCGATCAGATGTTTCTAAGTATTGTGCTAATTGCATTACATGTTTACAAGCTAAGTCTAAAGTGCATCCACATGGTTTATACACACCATTACCTGTGTCACATGCACCTTGGATAGATGTTTCTATGGATTTTGTTCTTGGTTTACCTAGAACTAGACGTGGATTTGATAGTATATATGTGG
>SRSM01000570.1:0-22500 GCA_019593545.1 Apocynum venetum | reverse complement strand
TCTCATACACACATGAGAGTTTATCTCACTCACATGAAAATATGTCACATGCACATAAGAGAGTATCTCATGCATATTATTCACATGTCTCAACTTCTTCAAAAATATGTTGTACTTATTATGAAAAAAACGGTCACAAGGTGACTAGATGTTATGTGAAGAAAAAGATTGAGAATGGTGCTAAAAGCACTTGGATAGTTAAAAGAACTAACCTCAATGGACCCAAGAGAATTTGGGTACCAAAAGGCTTATTAACATCTTTGATGTAGGTATGTTTTCAATTGAAAACAAAGGAGAACAAATGGTTTCTTGACAGTGGATGCTCAAGACACATGACTGGAAATGCATCCATACTTAATGGTGTCAAACCAAAGGATGAAGGATTTGTGACTTTCAGTGACAAAAAGAAAGGGAAAATCATTGGCATTGGCAATGTTGGTAAAAGTATTTCTCCCTTTATTAAAAATGTTCTTCTGATTGATAATCTTAAATATAATTTGCTTAGTATTAGTCAATTATGTGATAATGGTTATAAGGTTATTTTCAAGAAGGATTCTTGTTTAATTATTGATGATTGTTCTAACAAAATTGTTTTTGTTGGAAATAGAAATGGAAATATGTATGATCTTTACTTTGATGATTTAGTTGAACAAGATGTTAAATGCCTTGCTTTGAAAGATGATGATGCATATCTTTGGCATCGTAGATTAGGACATGTGAGCATGGATACTCTGCATAACTTATCTAAACATGAATATGTTAGAGGATTGCCTGCCATTCATTTTGAAAAAGATCGTGTCTGTGATGCATGTCAATATGGTAAACAAGTCAAGAGTTCTTTTAAACCTAAGAAGATTGTTTCAACCTCAAAACCTCTTGAACTTGTACATATGGATTTGTTTGGTCCTATGAGGACAATGAGCCTTGGTGGAAAATTGTATGCTTATGTGATAGTTGATGATTTCTCTAGATTTACTTGGGTATTATTCTTGTTGAGAAAAGATGAAGCTTTTGGAGCTTTTGTCAAGCTTTTCAAACAAGTACATAACACCATAGGATGCAAACTCATCTCCATTAGAAGTGATAATGGTAGAGAATTTTGCAATAGTAGCTTCACTAAATTGTGTGATGAGAATAGAATTTCTCACAATTTTTCTGTTGCTAAAACTCCTCAACAAAATGGTGTTGTTGAGAGGAAAATCGTACTTTACAGGAAATGGCTCGTTCTATGCTATGTGAAAATAATTTGCCAAAGTATTTTTGGGCTGAAGCTGTAAACACCTCTTGTTACATTATAAATAGAGTGCTTCTTAGACCTCTTGTGAAGAAAACCCCCTATGAACTTATGTTTGACAAAACTCCTTCTATTTCTTACTTCAAGGTTTTTGGATTGTAAATGTTTTGTTTAAATGTCAAAGACAATCTTGGTAAGTTTGATAAGAAATCCGACGAAGGTATATTTCTTGGCTATTCTTCAATAAGAAAAGCTTATCGTGTGTATAATAAGAGAACTATGATTATTGAAGAAGTTATTCATGTTGTTTTTTATGAATCTAACATCTATTTGCCAAGATATGAGATTGAAGGTGACTTTCAAGAAATACCTTTGAAGTCAATGATTAAAGATGCCGTTCAAACAAACGAAAATCCTTCAACAACAAAGGATGAGAATGGAGAAGTCTTTGAAAATCAAGAATCTATCTCACTTGAAGAAGGAACAAAGTGTGATCTTCCAAAAGAGTGGAAATATGTCCACAACCATCCAAATGATCAAATCATTTGTGATCCAAATGAAGGGGTAAGAACAAGAAGACATTTTATAAACTTTGTTGATGATTTTGCATTTTTATCTCATATAGAACCTAGGAACATTGATGAAGCTCTTAAAGATGATTTTTGGATTATTGCCATGCAAGATGAGTTAAATCAATTTGAAAGGAGCAAAGTATGGGAACTTGTACCTAGACCTTCTTATCTTACCATTATTGGTACAAAATGGGTTTTTAGAAACAAACTTGATGAACATGGTATTGTGACTAGAAATAAGGCTAGACTTGTTGCTCAAGGATATAATCAGGAAGAGGGTATTGATTATGATGAGACTTTTGCTCCAGTTGCTAGATTAGAGTCCATTAGAATGTTACTTGCATTTGCTTCCTTTAAAGGCTTTAAATTATTTCAAATGGATGTCAAAAGTGCTTTCTTAAATGGTTTCATCCAAGAGGAAGTGTATGTTGAACAACCTCCTGGTTTTGTTCATGAATCCTATGTAAATCATGTGTACAAGCTCTCTAAAGCCTTATATGGTTTAAAGCAAGCACCAAGAGCTTGGTATGATAGACTTAACAATTTTCTTTTTGAAAAAGGTTTTTCTAGAGGTATAGTTGATACTACTCTTTTTATTAAAAATATAGCACATGATATTTTGATTGTTCAAATATATGTTGATGACATTATTTTCGGAGCTACTAATGAAAAAATGTGCAAAGATTTCTCTAAGACAATGCAGGATGAATTTGAAATGAGTATGATAGGTGAGTTGACATTCTTCCTTGGATTACAAATTAAGCAAGCAAAGGAAGGTACTTTCATTAATCAAGCCAAGTACACAAAAGAATTACTGAAAATGTTTGGAATGGCTGATTCAAAGGAGATTGATACTCCTATGGCCACATCTATTAAATTAGACAAAGATGAGAATGGTAAGATGATTGACCAAACTATATACAAAGGTATGATTGGTAGTCTTTTGTATTTAACTGCTAGTAGACCTGATATTATGTTCTCTGTTTGTCTATGTGCTAGATTTCAATCATCTCCTAGAGAATCTCATTTAATTGCTGTGAAACGTATTCTTAGATACTTAAAGGGGACTATAGATTTTGGTTTGTGGTATCCTAAATCTATGTCTTTTGAGCTAGTAGCATTTACTGATGCAGATTATGCAGGTTGTAGAGTAGAACGTAAGAGTACTAGTGGTCACTGTCAATTTCTTGGTTACTCTTTAGTTTCTTGGTATAGTAAGAAACAAGCTTGTGTCTCTCTCTCTACCACTGAAGCTGAATACATTTCTACTGGTAGTTGTTGTGCACAAGTTTTATGGATGAAAACCACCTTGCAAGATTATGGCTTGAACTTTGATTGTATCACTATCAACTGCGATAATACTAGTGCCATAAATCTGACAAAGAATCCTATACAACATGCAAAAACTAAGCATATAGATATTAAACATCATTTTTTGCGTGATCATGTTTTAAAAGGTGATATTGTTCTTGAGTTTGTTCCTACGGATGATCAATTAGCTGATATTTTCACAAAGCCTTTGGCTGAGAAAAGGTTTTGTTTACTTAGAAAACTTTTGGGTATTGATACGTTTGATTTCTAACTTGTGCGGTCTGTCAAAGATATTTTTTTTGCATTGTTTGGATAACACCATTGACAGGTGCGGTCGACCGCATGCTAGAAAATAATAGTCCACAAAACAGACAATGGACTTGCGGATGATCATGACAGAATGACAGGTCGACCACAGATTCAAAACATCGACCGGAAAGGTTCCAGAAGACTTGCGGACGACTCTTATCAAATCGTCTGGTCGACCGCAGATTAAACACATCAACCGGAAAGGTTCCAGAGAATTTGCGGACGACTAAAATTAAAAACTTCCGGTCGACCGCATATTAAATTTATCGACTGCAAATGTTCCAGAGAAACAAAAATCAACGTGCGGACGATACTGCGGACGACGATCCGGTCGACCGCACATCTGTGGACCATTACAAATATGCCTCATTCGGACGCAACCTTTCATTTTCCAATCATCCCCACCTCTTCACTTATCAGCCGCAACTCTTCAAATACCCATAACCCACCAACAATTCACCATAAATACACTTCATTTCTTCCCCAATTCATTCATTCATCCTACATTTCCTTGTTTGCTGCATTTCAAAACCCTAGAAATGGCAAAAACTCAAAGTGACAAGGGCTAAACACAAATAGTTCAAGATGTTCCAAAGAAGAAGAGAACCATGCAAGCTTCTTCTCAACTCTTCAGGAGCAAGCATCATGAGGATCGTTACAATGATTACCTCAAGAATCGCCAAGTAATTTCTGGGAGAACCATTGATAGGTATGAATTTCCCTTTGATAGAATTCTTACCTATATATCTTGGCAAGGTTGGGATAGTTTAATTGATCATGGAGAATCCATGTATACTGATCTTGTATATCAGTTTTATGCTAATCTCGAAGAGGTGATAGAAAAAGAGGGAGAGAGGACTATAAGGACCCTTTTTGTTTCAAGGGTAAATGGGATAGATATACAATTTACTTCCATTGGTTTAGATGAAATCTTAGAGATACCTATTAATGGGGTTGAGTATTTTAATACTCATCACAGAATAAATCATAAGGATTTTTCTTCTGAGGGATTTGAGAATATGTTCACTCAAGGAAACTCTTTTGTCAACTTAGTCAAGAGATAGGCCAATGTGTTTAGTTTTGAGCATCGCATTCTTCATCATATGTGCACTAACATCTTCATCCCCACTGAAGGCCATAAAACTACTGTCACGTTTATGCATATGTTTCTTATGTACTTGTTGGTGAAGAGAATCCGGGTGGATTTTGGTTACATAATGGCACACCACATGATGGCTACCATTGAGAAAGGCAAAGGTGTTCCGAAAAGCTTACCCTATGGACGTTTATTAACCAAAGTCTTCCGCCATTTCAACGTCCCATTTCCAGAATTGAAGGGGACAAAATATGTGCCTAAGTTCAACTTTGCTTCTTTTAAAAGAATGCAAGCGTTATGCCTCAATGGTACATGGGACTTGAAGAAAAATATGACTCCGGAAGAGATAGCTGTGGTAACAAAGGAGACAGCAATGCTGATGGGAAAGGAACCACCAATTATTCTTGCAGAAGATGTTTTTGGTGATGAATTTGTCCCGGAAGAAGCTGAGGGTTCCCAAGGTGTTAAACGATCACTACATCTTGATGAGAAAGAAGATGTTCTCCCCGAGGCTCCAGATTTGAAGAAGGAAAAAGGTAAAGAAAAAGTTGGAGAGGAAGACGTATCCACTCCACAACCTGCCATCTGGGGTGCCCTGGAAGAAATTTCTTCTCATATTGGCTCGATGTTCAGCACGTTTGACAATCATTTCAAGACACTTCATTCCAAGATCGACGACCTGGCATCAAGGGTGGAGTACCATGACATCGAGATCATCAACATCAAATATCATCTAGAGGCACTACATGGCATTCCGATTGACATTTCTACACCCTCACCTTCACGTGATATGCCCCCGCCTGATGAGCAGCACGCTAGACCGTCCTCTTCCACAGCAAAAGTTTATATGCGATGGCCAAGGAGATAGTTTTTTTTTTCTGCACTTGTTGTACTTTTGATTTATCTGGACAATTTATCTCTTGTTTGTATTCTTGAATCCTCTATTCTTATATATGCATTTTTTTCCCCATGATGACTCATTGGTAGTTGAGGGATCTTATTGTTTAATTGACTTAGTTCTATCCTTTCTATCCATTCTTTTTGAATGATGACAAAGGGGGAGAAAAAGTACTGTTGATTGCAATATATAAATGTTGTGAAACTAACCTTTTGTTTCAGGAATTTCTTAGATGAACTTAAATGTTCAAACTCATCAAATCAAGAGAAAGAAGAAACAGCTCTAAAAGGTTAAATATGGCTATCCTTGGTTTAAAATTTATGTATTTCTAAGTTTATGCCATTTTGAGATTGAAGGAGAATGGGAATTGTGTGTTGGTGGCCGGGTTGGCCTTATGTGTGATTTTATGTGATATCTCATCTCTTTTTGCATTTTTGAGTTTATGTTGCAAAAATGGTTTTTATAAGAGTTACAAAGGAAACTCTGTCAAAATTTTTACTAAACTGATGCATATTGATAGGGGGAGCTTTATAAATATTTTTTAATAGCCTATCTATATGTTATTAATTCTGGAAGGAATGAGGATACGGAGGTTGGTGGAAAAATAGGCTTCTTTAAGCCTATATAAGCTAGGAAGTGATCTCATATACTTACAATGAATCTTTTCATCTTGAGATCCTATAATTGTTCGAAAATTGTTTCATTCAATTTCTTGATATCATCAAACTAATTGGTTATATGCTATATGTGATATCTTACAAATACCTAGCATATTGTAAGGGGGAGCGTTTTTATAAGTTTTATTACATATTATATAAACTCTTCCTTGCTTTGAATCCTTGCACTTATTTGTTTTACCTATCACATTGCATCAATATTTGTCATCATCAAAAAGGGGGAGATTGAAAGCCCTAAAGCTTTTAATGTCTTAATTTTGATTAATGACAAACATTGATAAGGACTAATGTCTTATTTGTACAAGTGATAGAGTTTTTGGATTCATGATTTAATCCATGCAAGACCTAAGTTTCAAATCTTCAAGAAAGAGCTTTTGATGTCAAGCATTGAAGATAAGCGTTTCTGGATTAGATAGGATCTAGAGGTGTCGCATTATTTCCTAATTTATCTTTAGATATCTCTAGGTCTACCCCTTTGAGTAATAAGTTCTATAGGTTGCTCAAATAAAAGTGAAATGATTTTCAAAATACATGCACATGCTTAAAAATTCATAAAACATATTTTGCAAACTCTTGGAGTTGTTTGGAAACTTGTTCTGCATAGTTTTAATGCATGTGTGGTCGACCTGACAAAAGTGTGGACGACCACAGATCATGCGGTCGACCAGACTTCTCAGAGTATCGTCCGCTGTATGTCCAGATCTCTCTGGAACACTTGCGGATGATGGAGCGGTCGACCGGGCTTCTGAGCTCAGCATCCGCAGGTTGTCCAGAGTTCTCTGGAACATTTGCGGATGATGGTGCGGACGACCCTCCTGATTTGCGGTCGACCGCACTTCTCCTGAGTGGGATTCAAACAGCCATTTTTATGATCGTTGGTGCATACTTATAAATACCAAATCGTTTAAACAACTTAAAAACACTACTTTTTGAGCAAAAATCTGATCCTAACACTTCATAGAACCTCTGGAGATTATTTTGAAACCAAAATATAACATTCATATTGTGAAATCCATCAAAGTGAGATTCATACAAAATCATTGAGGTTTTTGAGCAACTTATAAGAAAATATTACTCAAGGAGGTATTTATGCTTTAAATTGATATATCTTCACATTAAGGTGATTTCATATATCAAACTCTTCTTATTCATATCTTGATTGATTTGTTCAAGGTTGCATTGAGCTTAAAACTCTAAGGTTAAAACTCTTCTTATTCACATTAAGATATTTTTTATTTGAGCTACACTGAAATAATGCAATCCATTATGAACTTGAGCATAGATGAAAATGTTCTTGACACTTTATCTATAGAATGTGACAATGAACTTAAACAAACTATCAAGCATTTATCTGCATGTCCTGTTAGTAATTCAAAAATTGCATTATAGCTCACATGATAAAATTTTACCATATGTTGTTTGTCCACCGTCACTTGAGCTTAAAGCTTTACCTTCTCATTTGAAATATGCATATTTGAGTAAAGGTAATGATTTACCTGTAATTATTGCTAACAATCTCTCATCTTCTCAAGAAGAGATGTTAGTTTCTGTGCTTAGAGACAATAAAATTGTCATCGGTTGGACTTTAGCCGACATTAAAGGTATTAGTCCATCAACATGCATGCACCGTATATTGTTAGAAGATGGAGCTAAACCAACCAGAGAGTCACAAATAAGACTAAACCCTCCTATGATGGAAGTAGTAAAAGCTGAAATTCTAAAACTTCTTGATGCTGGTATCATCTACCCAATCATAGATTCACATTGGGTAAGTCTTGTACATGTTGTTCTAAAGAAAAGTGAAATAACTATTGTGGAAAACTCTGAAGGTGAAAAAGTTCCTACTAGAGTGCAAAACGGTTGGAGAGTCTGCATAGACTACATAAAACTTAATGTATCAACTAGGAAAGACCATTTTCCCCTTCCTTTCATGGATCAAATGTTAGAACGTCTATCTGGTCGTTCTCATTATTGTTTCATTGATGGTTATTCTAGTTATTTTCAGATTGCTATTGCCCCAGAATACCAAGGTAAGACTACTTTTATGCTTATAGAAGAATGTCTTTTGGTCTATGCAATGCACGCGCTATCTTTTAAAGATGCATGATGTCCTTATTTTTTGATTTTGTAACGAATATCATTGAAATTTTCATGGATGATTTCACTATCTATGGAAATTCATTTGATTCATGTTTAGAAAATCTGGAACTTGTGTTTAAATGGTGTGTTGAAACTAACCTTGTTCTCAATTATGAAAAGTGTCATTTTATGGTAGAATAAGGAATTGTTTTAGGGCACGTAGTTTCACCAAAAGGACTAGTTGTTGACAAAGCCAAGATTGATGTGATTAAATCTATTCCTTATCCTTCTACGGTAAGAGATGTAAGATCCTTCTTAGGCCATGCTGGATTCTATAAAAGGTTTATTAAGGATTTCTCTAAAACTGTTCAACCTTTATGCAAGCTATTACAAAAAGAACATAAATTCAATTTTGATGAAGGTTGTAAACATGCATTTAAACTGTTAAAAGAGAAATTGATTTCATCACCTATCATTCAACCCCCTAATTGGAATTTTCCTTTTGAATAATGTGTGCTGCTAGTGACAAAGCGGTTGGAGTTGTTCTAGGTAAGAAAATAGATAAAGTTCCTCATGTGATATATTATGCATCTAAATTACTTGATGATGCCCAATGTAATTATACCACAACCGAGAAAGAACTCTAATATGTTATTTTTGCTCTAGAAAATTTAGATCTTATCTGTTGGGAACAAAAATAATTGTTTATTCAGATAATGCAGCTTTAAAGTACCTGTTAAAGAAGAAAGAGTCTCAACCAAGACTACTAAGATGGATTTTCTTACTCCAGGAATTTGACCTTGAAATCCGAGATAAGAAGAGAGTAGAGAATCTTGTTGCTGATCATTTGAGTCGACTGACATATGAAGGGGAAGTATCTCCTATCTCTTATTTATTTTTTGATGAGCATCTTTATGCATTGCATGGAATTATACCTTGGTATGCTGATATGGTTAATTATATTGTTACCAAAGTATTTCCAAATCATTTATCTAAGCCTCAAAGATAAAATTAGGAATGACTCAAAACACTACATTTGGAATGATCCCTACCTATTCAAAAGCTGCATAGACAATTTCATACACAGATGTGTTCCAAATAATGAAATTCAATCCATATTGAATTTTTGTCATACTTTTGAATGTGGAGGTCATTTTGGACCAAAACGAACTGCTAGAAAAATTCTGAAAAGTGAATTTTATTGGCCTACTCTTAACAAATATGCATATTACTTTGTTAAATCTTGCAATGAATGTCAAAGAGTTGGTAATATATCCAAGAAAGATGAAATGCCTTTGAAGACTATATTAGTTTGTGAACTTTTTGATGTATGGGGCATTGATTTCATGGGACATTTTTCTTCCTCTTTTGGAAATACTTACATCTTACTTGCAGTGGATTATGTATCCAAATGGATTGAAGCTAAGGCCACTCAAACGAATGATTCTAAAGCAGTTGTGACATTTATCAAGGACAATATATTTCATAGATTTGGAATACCAAAGGCCATCATCAGTGACAAAGGTACGCATTTTTGCAACAAGGTAGTAGAAACTCTGTTTAAAAATATCATGTTTCTCATAAAGTTTCTATTGTCTATCATCCTCAAACAAATGGAATTGCTGAAATTTCTAACAGGAAAATTAAGTCTATTCTAGCTAAAGTAGTCAATCCTAATAGGAAAGACTGGAGCCTTAGATTGGGAGATGCTCTTTGGGCATATAGAACTGCATTCAAAACCTCTATTGATATGTCACCATTTAGGTTGGTTTATGGTAAAGCCTGTTATCTACCTATGAAATTAGAACATAAGACATTTTGGGCCATTAAACAATGCCATCTTAATCTTGATGATGCACAATCTAATAAAAAACTGCAAATTCAAGAATTAGAAAATATTATAAATGATGCATATGTTAATTCTTGGATTGCAAAAAAAAAAGATGAAATATTACCATGACAAAAATCTTTTCAAGGAAAAATTTCAATATTGATGATAAGGTTCTACTCTATAATTCTCGTCTGAGACTATTTCCAGGAAAGCTAGAGTCAAGGTGGACTGACCCATTTGTTATCATTAATATCTTTAATCATGAGTCATTGGAGGTAAAAAGTCTTCAAAGGAACAAAATTTTTAAAGTGAATGGTCATCTCCTGAAACCTTTTTATGAAGGATTTGTCGGACAAATTATCGATTTCATTGCTTTTAAAGACCCACCACCATAAAGGAATTGAAATCTGTGCTCGTCGAGTCTAATACGTTAAACAAGGGCGCTGTGTGGAGGCAATCCATCACTTTCTTAAATACTT
The DNA here is from genome assembly GCA_019593545.1 of Apocynum venetum. Lineage (NCBI taxonomy): Eukaryota > Viridiplantae > Streptophyta > Magnoliopsida > Gentianales > Apocynaceae > Apocynum > Apocynum venetum. The sequence continues at coordinate 12,014 of SRSM01000570.1, read as the reverse complement.
TTGAATTATTTGATTTTCCTTTTTCACTTTTTAGCTTGTAGTCCTAGTAGAAATTGTTGAATACACGTCTTCTCGGATACTGAAAGATGTCTTATTTAAGTTAATTAAATGTCCAACAGTGATTAAACACAGCTTTAAATAGCTTGCTTAATTGTTGAAAGAATCACTAAACGATTTCTGCTAATTTCCTTTCAAAGAGTAAATTCCATCTGCAAGGTATTTTTTTCCTTTTTACATTTTAGTTTGTCTTTCCATCCCTTCTTTCTTTTTATCTCTTTGTTACATAATGGATGATTCATTAATGAAAATGAGAAGATATTATCCATTGCTCCCTCTTAATTATTTGAGAAAAATCTATTTGATGAGATTGGAGTGTGTGAAATTACTAGTATCTATTGAAATGCCTGAGGATATTAGGTGGATAATTGAAGCTAAGGTCCGAATTAGTAGTGAACATCCTGCTTTTTCCAAATGTCCACATGGATTGGGGAATAGTAGTTATGCAAAGAAACGAAGAGATAAAAGAATGAGAGTCTGTTATAAATGTGCTAGATGGAACTGTGATGCCAGTTGTCGTTCACTTGTGTATTTATCCGATAATCAGAAAGACAAAATTGCTTTCATTAAGAATAGATTGAGTAAATAGTCATTAGATGATATCAAACGAACTTTTGATTCGCATTCTAGTGGATATGTTCAAATGGAAATTCTCGGGTACAGTCTTTGGTATCTGAATTTAAATGATCATGTTTGCTAGTTTTTAAGAAAGCTGGATGAACAACATACCCCCGACTTATAGAAGGTGTTTGAAATCGTTACTGAACGTAAAACCAGAGGAAGATGTGAGCCACAATCACAACTACTTATTTTTATTTGTTTTTTCTTTGATTTGTTTTATTCGTTTGTTTTCCTTTTAGTGTGTAATAGAATCACTTTTGAAGTCTTTACTATGGAAGGTCCATCAATCATAAGTCTAACAAACATCGCAGTGTTTGGAGGAACGACCGTGGGTACTACTATTTCGCATCTAATTGCTACTATCCAATTGGGAAGAGTACTAGCTCATCGAAAGATCAGTCTAGTATACGGATGAGGAAATCCTGGATTAATTGGAGAGATTGCTCGAGCATACCAGTCGTACAAAAAACTTGTTCAAATTGAAACAAATCAGCCAAACAAAGTTCTCGCGGTAGGTGTAATTCTCACTCCTCTGAAACAAATATATGGCAAAACAATTGGACATGAGGTACAAACAAAATCATTTTATGAATGCATGACACTCATGTTGCATAACTGTGATGCTTTCATAGTCATACCAGGAGGATATGAGGTATTAGAATGCCTGTTCAATTTAACATTCTAGTTTAATATGAAACTGCATACTAAACCAATTAGTCTTTTAAATGTTGATCACTACTTTGATGGTTTGTTAGCATTTCTTGACATTTCTGTTACACGTAAGCTTCTATCTCCAGTAGCACGAAGAATAATTGTATCTGCACCTACAACCAAGGAGCTATTGGATGAATTAGTAACTTTTGTACCAGAGACAGATCCAAAAGTATCTCCAATTAACTGGTCAATTTTCGGTTACAAGCGAAAAATATGTTCAGTGGATTTAGAGTTAAAGTTGTAAGTTTTTCTTTTAAAATAAATGTGTGTTATTTTATTTTTATTAAAAGCTGTGGAATAATGTTTTTTTTTAAAACTTTGTGTGTTTTTACATTGAGGACAATGTAATTCTCAAGTGTAGGGGGTGGTTTGAGTAAAGAGTCAAGTGATTAATCTCATTTGATTCTTGATGCACACATTTAAAAACATTGTTTTTAATAACTTGTTATTTTGTTGAATAAATCATGCATGTATTATAACATTTTAAGATGTTAGGTAATTTTGTGTTAAATTTTTCAATCCTTTTATAATTGTACCCCTTTCTGTAAAAAACAAATTTTCGTAAATCAATTGAATATCTTAACAATTTGACAAAAATATTCTTATTTAACTAATGTGGCTAAATCTTTTATGTTATGAAACCCAAAGTTAAAAACATTAGTATTGTGATTTGATGATAATGTAAGTTTACTATGTGTTTTAGTAAATTTAAGGCCACTATCTACACACTAGAACTTGTTCTTTCACATGCTTGAGACAAAATTTAAATAAGATCTTGATAGATTTGGGGATGACATAAGACCTTATTTGATAGTTTGAGTCTTTCTAAACAAATCATACTTATATATATCCCTCGATCCTATTTTGAACCAACATATATAAATGGTTTCATTATCATTTAATTTCTTTGATAAATAATCTCGTTTATTACTTTTCTATCCAGATACTTTATTGAGAATGTAATTAACATGTGTTAATCTATATTGAAAAAGTTATTAACATTGCTGATAAAGAATTACGAGATATTGTCAAAAATTGAAAGGTAAAAAGCTCATTTATATGATCTCTTCAAAAAAAAAAAGAGAAAAAGAAGAGAAAGGAAAAGAAAAGAAAAATATGAAAAAAAAAGAAATTAAGAGATATCATGGCTAAGGTTTTCATCAAGAGGTGGTAATTAATTCTCAATTTAAACTCTTGATATATTTTATATATTCCTATCATTCATTTGTAGCAAAATCCTGAACTTAACATTACAAGCTTAAAAGTCCTATTTGACCCAGATCGACCAAAATTTTTCATCATTAGTGGAGAGTATGTGATTGAACCATAATTAGCTTGGTTTTCTAGTGTTTATCATGATGTTTATTGAGTTTAAATCTAGCTAATTATGTGTTTTGGTGATTTTAATGATTCTTTACACTTATACTTTTGTTTTCAGATCTTTGGAAGATTTAGAAGATGTTTGAACGAAATTGGAAAAGATTGGAAGCTTGAAGATGGATATTTGGAAGAAAGAAGAAGTGGACGCGCAAGGCCAGAAAGTGGACGCGTCCACCAGACCTCACGCGTCCACCCTCAGAAGATTGACAGAGCGAAGCGTCCAAGTGGACGCGTCTCAATCTCTCAGGCGTCCACTTTCCGAATTCAAGTTTTAAGATCTTTTTAAGTAGTTTCTAATTAGGACTCTTGTGTAATTAACCCTAGGACCTTTTTCCAACTATTTATAGGACTTAATAGCTTAGTTTTGGGTGTGAAGCACCTTAGATACTTTGTCCCCGAGCATTGTAGGAGATCAAGGGTGGGAGCTTCTCGGGAAATCGGATTTCCGACTAATGAGTTTCTCTCTTTCCCTTAATCTTTCTATGATGTTTTCTTTTATGGATTGTGAGTAGTTTTCTTTAGTTGGCAAGGACATGTATTAGGTTTATGTTATTCGGGAATATGAGATTTATGTTTTGTTATTAAAAACCCGATCTTTTCAAGGGATTCTTATTTCTATTTGGGTATTTGAACAAATCTTGGTTTTATTCTATCAATTGTGTTATTTCAATTATTATTGGGCATCTTAATTGTTTTACATAGTTGATTAACTAGGGTTATGTAGAATCGGTTTTCGGTAACCAAAAGTAGTAACTATTGATTAATTTAAATATGTGTTTGATTAATTGATAGGGAATTGTTTGAAACGAATTGCATGATTTTAATCGGCCATTAATTTTATGTAATTTGTATTGATGTTGTCATTGAGCTGAATAACTTAATTAACTATTTTATGCGAGCGATTCGGTAATTTAGTTTAATTAGGTTAAAGTTAATTTACCGTGCTTCTCAGGAATTAACCGAACTTTCATAGGAATCGGAATTTGCTGCGCTACGCGGAATTCTAAGTCATTACTCAAATAAATTATTATCGATGATTAGTCCCGAATAAATAAAACTGAAATACAAAGTCCTTGCTAACGTTTTTTTACCCATTGATTTTTAATTGATTTGTGAGTGATTTTATTTAAAGTTTTAATCTTTTAGATAAAAATTGTATCTTTCCCCCCAAATCTCGATTAGTTTACTTGTTCTGAAATTTTACAAATCCCTGTGGGTTTGACCCTACTTGCCCTAATTGCATAAGTTAGATAAAAGTTAGAAATTAATTTGATAGCGCAACGACACGCTCGTCAGTATGTGAGTTTACAAGTTTATAAGTTGTGTTGAGAAACTAAGAATGTATTTTTATTTGCATAGTGACTTTGTTATTATCCTTTCATTATATTGATAACATGTTTAAAAAGAAAATTTATTAAGGGTTTTATATTTTCCACAGTCACATTTTGTTAACTTTAAATATTAATGTTAAACTTGTAAATGATATTCAAACACACGAACACAATTTTTTTTTTAAATAAAAAAGGGTTAATTGTGAAAGTTGTATTGAAATTAATATAACACTTTATTACCTTATTAATCTTGTATAAGTTATTTATACTTGTATATTTTGTGTTTATATTTTGCTTGAGGGCAAACAAAGAGATAGTGTGGGGAAATTTGATGTACTAATAAATTAACTGATTTTTATGTTATTTAATGACCATATTTTGTTTAAAAATCAGTTAATTATGTTATTTAATGGATATATGTCACGTTTCCCTTCTATTTCTTTGTTTGTCAGTTTTTCAGTGTATTTTAATTCATTACGGAGATAAAAAGAAGAAGAAGAAATGTTGGAGAAGATAAAAAAAAAAAATCCATGTCATTCGATAACGTGGTGCAATAATAAGATGACAAGTTGCGCAATAAGAAGGTGACAAGTGACGCAATAAAAAGCCGCAATTTGGACCAATGAGGACGCGACACGTGGCGAAGTTGGAGAAATTAGGCAAAATGACCATTTTGCCCCTGATTTTTGTGGCTATAAATAGGAAGCTTATTTTTATGATTTAATCGCCAATTTAGCTCCAATCTTCTCGATTTCTTTTGCAATTTATTTATTTTATTATTGTCTTCATCTTAGTATATTTTTCAGATTTTTTAGAATAATATTTCAAGGCTTTTTGTAATAATATAGTAAAGAAATTATGTCTCGATAATTTCAATATTTCCGGGGAGTTTATTTTTCAAATTTTCTTTCTAATGTTTATAAATTCCATCTTATATTTATTAAATATGTATTGTGAATAATTTTTTTTTATTAGCAAGGATATGTGTTAAGTTATTAATAAATGACATTATGAGATAATTTTCTTTATACTTAATTTCTATTTGGATTTATTTAACTGGACTTATGGTCGGTTTACCCGCCTAGTCGTTATTTATTTTGCTTTATGCACTATAAATATCGCAAATGGATGGCCGAGCCACCTATTAGTTTAATTTACTTTTATGTCTTTTATTTTCTGTATTATTGAAGGCCGCGCCTGCTAGCTAGTTTAATATATTTTTATGTCTTTAATTTTTTTTTTATAGAAGGCCGAGCCTCCATACATTTAGTTTAATTTATTTAAATGGCCGGTTGAACCGCATAATTTCTTTAGTTAATATAATCAAATTTTTCTTTCTATATATGTGTGTGTATTTATTTAATATACTTATATATATATATATATATATAAATTAAGTATTTATATAATTCCTGTTTTAACTAATATAACTGTGTGAATTAATTGCATTGACAATTTAGTTAATGAATGTTGACGAGCGTGTCGTTGCGCTATCAAATTAATACCAAACTCAACCAACTTATGCAATTAGGGCAAGTAAGGGTCGAACCCACAAAGACTTGTAAATTCTTTGATTAAGTAAACTAATCACGACTTTGGGGGAAAAAGATTTGGTTTTTTTCTAAAAAGATTAAAACTTAAAAATCAGTAATTCACAAAATAACTAGAATTCAATGGATAAAAAAAACACGTTAGCAAGGACTTTGTATTTCGGTTTCATTTATTCAGGATTAATCATCGATAACAACTTATTTGAGTAGTGACTTAGAATTCCGTGTAGCGCAGCAAATTCCGATTCCTATATAGTTAGGTTAATTCCCGAGAAACACGGCAAATTAACTTTAACCTGATTAAACCAAATTACCGAATCGCTCGCATAAGATAGTCAATCAAATTATTAAGCATAAGGACAACATCAACACAAATTACATAAAATTAATGGCCGATTAAAATCATGCAATTCGCTTCAAACAATTCCCTATTAATTAATCAAACCCAGATTTAAATTAATCAATAGTTATTACTTTTGGTTACCGAAAACCGATTCTGCATAACCCTAGTTAATCAACTATGCAAAACAATTAAGATGACCAATAATAATTGAAATAACATAATTGATAGAATAAAACCAAGAATTGTTCAAATACTCAAATTGAAATAATGATTCCTTGAAAAGATCGGGTTTTTAATGACAAAACATAAATCTTATATTCCCGAATAAAGTAAACCTAATACATGTCCTTGCCAACTAAAAACGTTTACCCACAATGCATAAAAGAAAACATCATAGAAAGACTAAGGGAAAGAGAGAAACTCATTAGACAGAAATCCGATTTCCTGAGAAGCTCCAACCCTTGATCTCCTACAATGCTCGGGAAGAGAGAATCTAAAGTACTTCCACCCTAAACTAAGCTATTAAGGCCTATATATAGTTAGAAAAAGGTCCTACGGTGGTGATGTACACATAAATTAACTGATTTTTATACTACTTAATGACTATATTTTGTTTAAAAATCGGTTAATTGTGTCATTTAATGGATATATTTCACATTTCCTTTCTATTTCTTTGTGTTATAAGTTTTTCAGTGTATTCTAGTACATTTTGGAGATAAAAAGAAGAAGAAGAAATGAAAATGAAGATGAAGAAGAAAAAAAAAAAATGAACAGTAACTCCGGTGAATAGTACCACCGTCGATGATGACGTCACTGCTTACGTCATGAACAGTGTCCGTCGGCTGGTCAAAGTCAACAAGTCAACCTGCTACAGTACCCGGAAGTCAAAATGACCATTTTACCCCTAGAAATTTCCCTATAAATATGCTAGCTTCATTTCTCATTTGAGACACCAATTTAGCTCCAATCTTCTTCATTTCTTTTGTAATTTCTTTCTTTTATTATTATCTTCATATTAATATATTTTCTAGAATTTTAAGAATAGTTTTTCAAGTCTTTTTGTAAAATTTAGTAAAGAAATTCTATCCGGATAATTTCAATATTTTCGGGGAGTATTTCTTTCAAATTTTCGTTCTAATGTTGATAAATTTCATCTTATATTTATTAAATATGGATTGTGAGTAATTTCCTTTTGTTAGTAAGGATATGTGTTAAGTTATTAATAAATGGGATTATGAGATAATTTTCTTTGTACTTAATTTCTATTTGGATTTATTTAACTGGACTTATGGTCGGTTTACCCGCCTAGTCTTTATTTATTTTGCTTTATGCACTTTAAATATCGCAAATGGATGGCCGAGCCACCTATTAGTTTAATTTACTTTTATGTCTTTTATTTTCTTTTTTATGGAAGGCCGAGCCTCCATACTTTTAGTTTAATTTATTTAAATGGCCGGTTGAACCGCCTAATTTGTTTAGTTAATATAAATCCAATCTTTCTTTATATATATATATATATATATATATTTGTATATTTATTTAATATACTTATATCTATATATTAATTAAGTATTTTTGTAATTCCTGTTTTAATTAATATAATTATGTGAATTAATTGGATTGACAATCCAATTAATAAACGTGATTATATAGCTAGGATTATTAATCTTGTATTAATGATTCAAGTGGCATCTACTAATTTAATTGAGTTGCAGCTCTTGGGCTTAATTAAATTAGTAGTGGAATTATATAATTTAAATTGTATATAATTAAGCTGATTGTTATATACAATTTAATGTTGGTGATGCCTTATTTACTTAATGCAATTTGATTGAACATCCTATACACGCTGGTTGGTAGTGGTGTTTAATTAAATTAGAGATTAATCTGTCTGAGCCGATCGGGATTAATCTAATTTGTAAGGATAGGAATCTGTCTGAGCTGATCGGGATTATAAAACCAATTACTTAATAATGTCTTTATCTATGATTAATCTCATGAAAAATATAACTTGATACTAATTCCTTGCTAACGTTTTTTTTTATATCATTTATATTCCAAATTCCTTTTTAATTCTATTCTCAAAATACCAAAAACCCCCCAAAACCCTTTCCGATTAATGATTTTAATTTAAGAGTTGACAAATCTCTGTGGATTCGATCCCTACTTTCCCTATCTACATAGGAATTGTTAGGTTTAAATTTGAGAGCCGCACGACAGGCTTCGTCAAATTTTGGCGCCGCTGCCGGGGATTTGTTTTAATTTCTTCTATTAAATTATTAATCTTTTTCTTTTATTACAAATTTCATTCCTTTGGTGACACCAAACAACAAGTTCATTGTTGTATGCACTTAAGAAGTGGTAAGATCACCGGAGAAGGACAAGGGAGTAAAACACGAGTTGAGATCAGAGAACAAGCTACGGATCTTGAAGAAGGCAAGGCAGAAAATCAACCGGATACCCAATTTATTTCTGGTGATATTCTTCCTACTTATCTTTTAAATATGGCTTTGAATCAAAGATCTCTGAAAGAACTCACTGCTCCCACTCTTGATGAACAACCTTTATGCATTATTTTTCCACAAGTTGATGCTAATTTTAAAATGCATACTGGTTTTATACAATGTTTGCCAACTTTTAATGGATTACCTGGAGAAGATCCACTAAGGCACATTAAGGAATTTCATGTTATTTGCACTAATTTGAAACAAGAAGGTACAAGAGATGAAGTTATTAAACTGCGTTCTTTTCCTTTTAGTTTACAAAATAGTGCAAAAGATTGGTTATATGATTTGCCTTCGGGATCTATTCAAGATTGGACTGGAATGCAAAGAGCTTTTTTAGCTAAATATTATCCTGCATCTGGAACTGCAACAGTCCGAAAGGATATAAGTGGCATAAGACAACAAACTGGTGAAACATTGTATGAATATTGGGAAAGATTTAAAAGATTATGTGCTAGTTGTCATCATCACCAAATACCTGAACAATTATTAATTCAATATTTTTATGAGGGTTTGATTTCTTATGATAGGATGGCAATTGATGCCGCTAGTGGTGGTGCTCTTTCAGATAAAACCCCACAAGCAGCACTGCTAATTCACAATCTTTTAACATTAGGAATGATACTGTTAGGAAAGTTAATGAAGTAGATGCATCATCATCATCATCATCTACACAAATTGAGCAAATATTAGATCATCTTACCAATTTAATTGGTCAATTAGTTGGGAAAAGAATCAATGCAACAGTAAAATCATGCGAAATTTGTTTAGGGAATGACCACCATACAGATTCTTGTCCTACACTATTTCAAAAGGAACAAGCCAATATCATAGGTAATTTTTAGCTATTTCAAGACGCAATCCATTCTCCAACACACACAATGAAGGGTGGAGGGACCATCCTAACTTTAGATGGAGTAACTAAGGGGTTAGGCCACCAATGAACCCACCAAGTTTTGTTCCTAATCAATACCAAAATCCTCCTCAACCTCCTCATAACCAACAACAGAGTATGTCTTTAGAAGATATGGTAAAATCTCTAGCCTCAAGTTCTATATCTTTTCAAAGAGATACCATGTCCTTCCAAAAGGATACAAAGTCCAGCATTCACAAGCCCAGCATCTTCCGACAAAGTTCCTCAAATAGGAGAATCTTCTTCTTCTATTCCCAAGGTAAGTCCTCCTTTCCCTAATAGGTTAACTAAGAACAAAAAAGATGAGGAAGAGAAAGATGTTCTTGAAATCTTCAAGAAAGTTGAAGTCAACAATCCTCTTTTGGATGCAATAAGACAGATTCCTCATTATGCTAAGTTCCTAAAAGAACTTTGTACCAACAAGAAGAAGCTTAAAGGTAACGAGAGAATCAGTGTGGGGGAATGTGTATCTGCTGTTCTCCAACAAAAACTTCCTGCAAAGCAAAAAGATCCAGGTATGTTCGCTATCCCTTGTACAATTGGTGATAAGGTAGTCTCAGGTTGTATGCTAGATTTAGGAGCCTCTATTAATGTCATGCCGTATATAATCTATAACTCTTTAAATTTGGGACCAATGAAGCCGACTAGAATTGTTATTCAGTTAGCTGATAGGTCTGTGGCTTATCCAGAAGGAGTAATAGAAGATGTACTGGTTAAAGTCAATGATTTAGTATTCCCTGCAGATTTCTACATTTTAAAAACCGAGGATAGCCAAAATACTTGTTCATTACAGTCACCTATTCTGTTAGGTAGACCATTTCTGAAAACTGCTAGAACTAAGATTGATGTAAATGAAGGTACTTTATCAATGGAATTTGATGGTGATAAAATTTCTTTTAACATATTTGATGCCATGAAGTACCCTTCTGATGAATGTTCTACAGTTTCTGTTGTGGATATTATAGATCCACTTATTGAAGATACATTTTATTTGAGCTACACTGAAATGATGCAATCCATTATGAACTTGAGCATAGATGAAAATATTCTTGACACTTTATCTGTGGAATGTGATAATGAACTTAAACAAGTTGTCAAGGATTTATCTGCATGTCCTGTTAGTAATTCTAAAATTGCATTACCTAGCTCACATGATAAAATTTTACCATCTGTTGTTTGTCCCCCGTCACTTGAGCTTAAAGCTTTACCTTCTAATTTGAAATATGCATATTTGAGTGAAGGTAATGCTTTACCTGTTATTATTGCTAACAATCTCTCATCTTCCCAAGAAGAGAGGTTAGTTTCTGTGCTTAGGGACAACAAAACTGCCATCGGCTGGACTTTAGCCAACATTAAAGGTATTAGCCCATCAACATGCATGCACCGTATATTGTTAGAAGATGGAGCTAAACCAACCAGAGAGTCACAAAGGAGACTAAATCCTCCTATGATGGAAAGTAGTAAAAGCTGAAATTCTTAACTTCTTGATGCTGGTGTCATCTATCCAATCACAGATTCACATTGGGTAAGTCCTGTGCATGTTGTTCCAAAGAAAAGTGGAATAACTATTGTGGAGAACTCTGAAGGTGAGAAAGTTCCTACTAGAGTGCAAAATGGTTGGAGAGTCTGTATAGACTACAGGAAACTTAATGCATCCACTAGGAAAACCATTTTCCCTTCCTTTCATGGATCAAATGTTAGAACGTCTATCTGGTCGTTCTCATTATTGTTTCCTTGATGGTTATTCTGGTTATTTTCAGATTGCTATTGCCTAGAGGACCAAGGTAAGACTACTTTTACATGCCCATTCGGTACTTATGCTTATAGAAGAATGCCTTTTGGTCTATGCAATGCACCTGCTACATTTCAAAGATGCATGATGTCCTTATTTTCTGATTTTGTCACGAATATCATTGAAATTTTCATGGATGATTTCACTGTCGATGGAAATTCATTTGATTCATGTTTAGAAAATTTGGAACTTGTGCTTAAACATTTTGTTTGAAACTAACCTTGTTCTCAATTATGAAAAGTGTCATTTATGGTAGAACAAGGAATTGTTTTAGGGCACGTTTTCACCAAAAGGACTGGCTGTTGACAAAGCTAAGATTGATGTGATTAGTCTATTCTTATCCTGCTACGGTAAGAGAGGTAAGATCCTTCTTAGGCCATGCTGGATTCTAATAAGGTTTATTAAGGATTTCTCTAAAACTTTCAACCTTTATGCAAGCTATTACAAAGAACATAAATTCAATTTTGATGAAGGTTGTAACATGCATTAAACTGTTGAAAGAGAAATTGATTTCATCACCTATCACATTCAACCCCCTAATTGGAATTTTCCTTTTGAGATAATGTGTGATGCTAGTGACAAAGCAGTTGAAGCTGTTCTAAGGTCAGAAAAGATAAAGTTCCTCATGTGATATATTATGCATCCAAATACTTGATGATGCCCATGCATTATACCACACTGAGATGAACTCTACTCTGTTATTTTTGCTCTAGAAAAATTTAGATCTTATCTGTTGGGAACAAAAGTGATGTTTTATTCAGATCATGCAGCTCTAACAGTACCTGTTAAAGAAGAAGGAGTCTAAACCA